>JAJOOE010002094.1:0-49445 GCA_036250405.1 Solanum raphanifolium
AAAAAAATATTGGCAACTTGGCATGCTTTTGGTTAGTTGTAAGCATGTTCAGGAATATATTCGTTGGTCCTTCTTTGTAAAATTTTAGTTCTTTTTATGCAATCTTTTTCAGGATATTGAGGCCAATAACCGGAAAGTAAATGTATACACTGAAAATCATACTTTTCAAGAGACTAGATGAAACCGTTAACGAATTGGTGATCTTATTAAGGTGTACAAGGATCAATATTTCCCCACTGATTTGCTTTTGCTTTCATCTAGCTACGAGGATGGAATATGTTATGTCGAAATCTCCAATCTTGATGGATAGACTAACCTTAAGGTGAAGCATGCATTAAATATCACATCCTCCTTGTAAGACGATGGTTCTTCTCAAACTTTTGAAGTTGTTGTTAAGTGTGAAAATCCAAATGAAGGTCTTTATACTTTCATTGGAACTCTGTATTATGATAATCAGCAGAACTCTCTTTCAGTGCAGCAAAAACTTCTGCGAGGTTCCAAGCTACGCAATACTTTATGGTGTGGTTATTTTTACTGGTCATGACACAAAATTCATGCAAAATTCTACAGATCCTCCTTCTAAGAAGAGTGGAATTGAGAAAAAGATGGATAAAATATATGTCCTTTTTGGTACCTTGATTATAATAACTTTTATTAGATCTATCTTTTTTGGGATTGAAACTAAAAATGGCATTTATGGTGGGAAACTAAGGAGATGGTATCTTCAACCAGACAAGACAAGTGTGTTTTATGATCCTATAAGAGCTTCACTAGCTGTATTTTTTCATTTCTTGACAGCCCTTATGTTGTATGGTTACTTGATTCCTATTTTGCTATATGTGTTTATTGAAATTGTGAAGGTTTTACAGAGCATATTCATCAATCAAGATAGGAAGATGTACTATGAGGAAACAAATAAGCCAGCTCATGCAAGAACATCTAATCTGAATGAGGAACTTGGGTTGGTTGACACAATACTCTCAGTCAAAACAGACACCTTAACATGCAATCCATGGAGTTTGTCAAATGTTCAATAGCAGGTGTTGCGTATGGACGTGTTGTGACAGAAGTAGAAAGGGCCCGGGCAAAGTAAAAGAGAGATGGATCACAGGAAGTAGGCGATACTTCCAATGACGTGTAGGAATCAAGTGACCCTACTGTTAACTCGAAGACATCTATTAAAGGATTCAACTTCAAAGATGAGCATATAATGAATGGTCAATGGGTCCATGAGTCTCATTGACACATATTACAAATTTTTTTAGAGTGCTGACAATTTGTCATACTGTTATCCTGATGTGAACAAAAAAATAGGTGAGATCTCCTATGAAGTAGAGTCACCAGATGAAGCTGTCTTTGTCATTGCAGCAAGACAACTTGGGTTTCAATTCTTTCACTACAATAAAAAATGCTTTTAGTGGCATTTATTTAGTGGCAATAAACAAATTGCCACTATACATCATATAAACTATACAATTACCGACATTTAAACTTTAGCCGGTATACCAAGTACTTTTCACCGGCAATTAAAAATAAATAGGGTATAATAGTTTTTGCCCCAATTCCTTTTCACTGAATTGATTTTTTTTTTTTACTTTTTGCCCCGATTCCTTTTTACTTTGAATATTCCTCCGTCTTCTCCCTTCAACGAAACTCAAATGGTCAGCAATGAAAATCAACACCACGGCGGCGGAAATCGGCACAACAGCGGTGGAGTTCGGCACAGCAGCGACAGAGTTCAATACATCAGTACTATTGATGAGAAGAAAGACGAATCAAAGCCGTCGACGTCTCTTCATAAGCTCACCGTCAGCAGTTTGTATTCATATTAGCAAATTCATCATCGCCGATTGCCTTATATTCAATCGGATTGAATTCGAACTGTATGGCCATGCCGTTTGGTGACTACTAATATCCATTTTATTCAATTGTTGGGCCTTGTATGGGTGTATGTTCTAGAGTTCTATCTTTTATGTTGTTTGAATTGATGCATGTGTTTCTGTATCACATAGTCTGATCTTGTGTCCAATAAAATTGGTGCAGAATTGCAGGTAGCAACCAAATTAGTTGTTGTGGAGTTCGATTTTTGATCTCCTATTTGAAGGTAAACAACTAAACTTAGTAGTTTATTGAAACTGTATTTATTCATATAAAACTTAAATTTTCAATTACTAGGCTAAATCTTTTCGTGATCTCTACTGCTGAAGTCTGGCTAGTGAATCATTAGAGTGCACTTTTACAGTTTTATGCGGTGAACTTGAGACTTCGCGTACTTATGCAAAATCTGATATTCAAGTTCCTAATGTACCTACATTTTTCACTTGTATTCCTTCTAGAAATTTGATGAACTAAACATAGGTATTGGTCTGCTCCAGCTCATTTGAACACTGTACAACTGTATTTCATACAATGAGCAATTGTGAATAGAGGATATATATTCGCAGAAGGACTAAGTATCACTTTGCTTGTAATCTTCTACACTTTTGTACGTTCTATTGATGTTACTTTGGTTGCTGAACTTAGAAGACCAAAATACTGGGCATGAGTAACCTGTATGTATCTCATATTGTTATGGCTTGTACTTGTTTTCATTCCTAGTTCAATCTCGGTATGTGTCAATTGTTAATCTAATACCATTTTGTGTGGGTTCATCATAAATCAATTAACTTTATGTTGGTTGTCAATCCATTGGATCCCTACTTCTTTATCCAAGCTATTTTCTGTTATTCTTAGTGCAAATGTCTTATTTCTTTATCAATCAAAAGGGCTCTTAATAGAAGTCAAGTATGTTAAACGAGTGATTCTGTTAATTGCAAGAATTGGATTATAGAGGATCCTAATGTAGGAATAATGTAATTTTATTGTTTCACTAGGTTAAGTGCTTTTAAGAGATCAAGATGGAGGGGGTGTAAATGCTGATGTCTTGATGGAGTATGTTGAATTTCAGATTTTTTCGAGTCAAGGCAAGTGAAACTAACTAAAACTACCTGTTCTCTTTATATATAGGTAGTTCTTTGATTGAAGGAATGAAGAGCAGACATGAGGATACATCACCATGATGAAGAACTTCCTTCAGGTTCATTCGTAGCTACCTAGTGATCTTTCAAATGTGTCAATTCAGAGCTCAATCTTAATATTCTCCTATACTGTGTTAATTACAGCATCACAAGTTGTTGTAACCGAGTTTGTATGATAGTGGGTGAGGTTGTATCTACTGCTTTTAATGGTGCTCTTTGAACAAAAATTCTTATTATTGATTAAGGTAGTTAACTTGAACAAAAATTCCATTATTGATGGTGGTTGCTAGTTTCAAGTATCAGAACCAACTGTAAACTACTGCTGCTTTTCCTATTTTAGTTTGGTAGTTGCTTAGTTTCAAGTCTCACAACCAACTGTAAATTCACATTTGTTAACTGACAATGACATGGAAATGAAAGCTGGAAAATTACTGCATTGGAGAATTGTATCAGTCAAGTAGATTACAAATGTTTTGGTGTTAAAATTTGTTAATTGAAGGGAAATATATTAAGACTAGGTAGTCAAGTGCATGATGCAAAGACTATGTCTTGCTTTTTTCCTGCTCTTGCTAAATGACTTATTTGTAAGCAATATGCCCCCTCCCCTGTTGCTTGTCCTCTACCATCAATATTATGTGCGTTCAACTTGTCAAGTACAGGTAATGTGTATTAATTTTTTTACAAAGGCATTACCTCAACCAATCAATTGGAATCTCCCTTCTTTTTGCATCTATTATAGGCCATGTTTCTGAGAGGAAGAACATTGGGATTATGTCAGGTATGTCTTTCTCCAAATCTATTTCCTTGTTATACTGAATTTTGAGGCTATTGCCTTTGGTATGTCACATCGTAGTCCTTCTAGGTAACAATAGGCCTGTAGTAATTATCTCTGCAAAATCATGTCTTTAAGTGTGCAAGATGCTATGTACTGTGGTTTTGTTTGATTTTCTAAGTTTTATTGAATGTATGTTGAAAGTTTGGATTTTGCTATGGCTTGTGGGAAACTTAACAGTAAACACCTAGCTCTGTCTGTCCAAAAGATACTACTGTTACTTGGTTATATGCGTAATGTCAAGCTATTGATTCTTCGTTTTATGCTTCTCAATTCTGAGGTTTGTGGTTTTATTGGACTTTTTACATTCTGAATTTCATTTGATTTACTAATTTCTGTTGAATATATGTTGAAAGTTTGCATTTCGATAGTTCTGTGATGGGGGAAGGCTTGTTCAACTTGATCGATGACTTGTTTTTCTATTGTGATGAATAAGCATGCTAATCTTTAGATATATGATTTCGACATAAAGCCTACTCATGTTGATACTCATGTTGATATTCTGCTTATACATCAAGCTTTACATGCTTGAGCTCGGGTACTACCGTTTTCTATATGCTGCTTAGTTGGATCTATCTTATTTCTGTTCTTTTTAGAGAGAAAATTTTGAAGAGAAGATTACTCTAACTTGAGACTTTACTGATAGAACTGGTTGTGCTTTGTTAATTATTTTATTGGGATCACACAACTCGAACTTTTTACTTGTCATTCAGATATGTGATACGAAAGGGATCACTTACCAAAGTGATTATTCTGAATCTATTGTTGGAGATTGCAAGTAAATTTGCAATCAACTCTTCTTCTTTTCTTAGTTACATCAATAAATTGAAGTCTATTTACTGATCAATAGATGGAAACCTTTTAGCTATGTTATAAAGCATAAGCATTTTTCTACTTAAAGGATAGCTAAGTTATCTACCATACAGATGAAGGATAGTAGTGGCTAACTCGATGTTCATTAAATAACTAAATTTACAATGTAATGGCATGTATTAATTAGTAACTTCTTACGAATAAATACACTAGAAATTTCTTTCCACCAAAACCTCCATAGCAGTGGCCTTTATAAGCCAGATTACCTTCTAATTATGGAAACCCGTAACACTGTCTGGAGTTTGATGGTAGCTCCAGTCATAATAAGACAGACTATTTTGCTCATGTTGATCATGTTGATATTTTGCTTTTAGGGTTGGCACTCTTGTTCATATTCTGCTTATACAAAATGCTGATATTCTGCTTATACATCAAGTTTTACATGCTTGAGCTCGGGTACTACCGTTCTCTATTTGCTGCTTAATTTGATTTTAATTTCTTGATAAGTCATATGTCAAGCATTGGAGTATAACCAACTAGTTAAAAGTTACTATGAGATAATTAATATTTTCTGAGATTTTGCTTGACAGTAAATGTTTCCTGAACCTTAGTGTTTGAATTGGTGTGTAGTAACACACTACTTTAGACTTGCCAGGACGCCATATATATGAACTGCTTAGTGGATTTGAAAAGGCATTACTTTAGTTTATTCCTCTTGCTAACGAGGCTATTGCTTATCAATTGATTCCTTAGTTGTGATATGAAATATTATATCTGAACTAGGTACATGATGGGACCATGGGTGGTGTTTTTCTATTCTGTCTCTATTTCGAATTTTAGTCACCTAGATCTTACTGAGTAAGATATGTAATTGGCATGTCAATTTTTTGTCGTCTAACCATCTACCGCTATATGTGTACAGTGGCATACTCATTCAAATGGTGAGCTTGTTCAAGGAATGACTGGCACACTGATCCAGAAAGCTGTCACATTTTGCATTAGGGAACAACATTGGCTTAATTGCCTTATTTTTTCCATTGTTTGAACACATTTTTTCTATTTTGATGATTCATAGTTTCTTTTACCACTACAACATAAGAAATTGAATGTATTAAGATTGTTTGTTCTTATTTTAAGTGAATGACATTGTTTTGAGTTTGGTAATTCTTCTTTACTATCTTCAAACTTATTTCTCTTGTGAATTTTGTTTTTGATGTTATGAAAGAGGGTTAAATATGTGAATTAAGGTGAATTTAAATGCCACAAATATGCTTGTTTCTAAAGTAGCTTTAATGGCAATAGTAAATGCCGCTAAAAGTAATTACTTTTAGCGGCAATAGTAAAGGTCTTTACCGGCACCCGACATAAATGCCACTAAAGGCTTTAGCGACATTGGATCCAATGACATTTAATCAAATGCCGGTAAATGTATTTGTGGCAATAACTATTGCCGCTAAAAGAAAAATCAATTGCCGCTAAAGGTCTCTTTTGGTGTAATGTTTGAAAGAACACAAAGCAGAATTACATTGCATGAATTGAATCATCAGAGTGGCAAGATTTAGTTTGTTTCCTGTATTGGAATCTTAAATATTCAGAAGTTCGGTTCAAAGATGTGAACGTGGTTTGCTCATCCAGCAGCCAAGAATACATCCACATTTTCCTATTTTGCCCTTTTGGGGTGTGGTTTATCTACTCTGTTTTATTTCAGCTCTTTTGGTTGTGAAGAATCCCTGGCAGGACTTCTTTCTGTTGGTTGATATTTTCTCGAGGTAGTGAAAAGCAAGAGCCATTTGAGGAGCAATGTATTGCTTACTTCCTCGGAAGGATTAAAATAACCAAAAGAATTATGTTTGTGATGCTTATTTAGTATCTCTTATTTTTAATATGAATTGTGTTTATGTTGCTTATTTAGTATCTCTAATTCCTTTTTTATATGGATAGTGTTATATATGTTGCTTAGAATATGGATTGAATGAGACTGCATGTGTTCTGGTGTCATTTTGCTTGCAGGTACAACTTTCAAATTTAATGCACTATTTTAATATATTAAGGCTCTTCTCCCATTGGGTTCGTAAGTACAAATTAGCTTCTACAGGGAGATTTTTTTCGGTGTACTATTTTCAGATAAACAGTTATGGAGGAGTACATGAAATTAAACACAATTGTCACTCTATGGGAAAGGTTTGGTATGTGCAAGTGAAGTCGCGGAAACAACTTTCTTTCCATCCATTGGATTGTGTATAAGAGTGGAAATACCGACAAAGACTAATCTTTTGGATGCTAGAAAGATTTAATCTTTGGATCTTTTCAATTGAGGACCTTTTGTTCTATTCCTCAATTGTCCTCCAAACATCTTTTATAACATTCACTTCTTCAAATCTTCTTATAAAGAGAAGAGTGCTAGAAATGGTCGGTACAACTATTGAAGTTGGTCATGTTTATTCCTTAGCAGACATTGTCATAGCCAAAAACTAGCACAACCTTATGTACGAGGCAAACATTGCTCAAGTTTGTTTATAGATATACTAACTTGATTGTACGTTAAAGGTGTTTATGTTACTACAACTCTGTGATATTGAAAGCTATTTGATAAAATTTGTGATCTTGAGGATTGCCCGTACTTTGACTAGATTGGAGCTACGTTATTGGATAAGATCGCTGCATTCAATTTTATGCTTATGCATATGCTATTTTTCTTTCTTTTAGTTTCTTTTGTACTCTCATTTTGCAGCACCAAGTAACTATGCATAACAACTAAGGATCAATAATCACTTATGAACACAAAATGTTGGGCCCGTGCTGCCCATCTAGTGAGAATATAAAAGAAGAAGAATATAAATGTGAATTGGAATAAATAAAATATTCACATAATGTGAGTTAATGACAACTAAGAATTTTGGTGGTTATCTTTTAAATAGTAAATAATTTTTTCAATTACACAAATTGAAAATTGTTTTTTAATCCCTATTGGAGATAAACTTATCTTGTAATTGTTTTAAAGAAGTAGTTGCTAAATTGCTAAACAAAGAGTTAAACAAACGTTATTTACCTTTTATGTGGTATCTGTTTCGTGTGAGTCTCCAATTTTTCATTTTTCATTTGTTAAATTAATTAAAATAAAAATAAATATTCTGATTACCCCCAATAAATTCACAAACACGTGAGACAAAATTAAATATTTCGATTAAGATAAAAATAAGTCCAAAAGAATTTTACATTAAATACGTGTACAATCATTCACTTTTTGAAAAGATAAAATAATAGAAAAAGTTAAATTAACTGTGGTAATTTTTAAATTTTAAAAATGATATGTTTAAATTTTATATATATATATATATATATATTTTTTTTTTTTTTTTAAAAATTTAAATTGAAAATGAAAAAATTATTTCAAAATTTTATTTTTTAAAACTGAAAAATTGAGAAATTTCTTAATGCTGACAAGTGGCACTAAAATTTTCTTTTTTAAAACTGAAAATTTGAGAATTTTTTTGATTCTGACATGTATCACTTTTTCTTCTCCTATTATGCATAGATAAATTTCTTTCGTTGCCTCTTTAAAAAATGGTGAAAATAAATGATTTTATTTTTAGCACTCCATGAAGCTTCACTATATAAAGCATTTTTTTTTAAATCACAAAAATTATTTATGAGATTTAATTTAATATTCTTCGTGTATAAATAATAAATACATTAAACAATTTTATAATACAACTCAATTTAAATATACTCTTTACATATTAAAATCAATCTATTGCACTTTACAGCTACACATCTTATGAAATTTATGTATAATTAAATATATTAAAATATAATTATTAAACGACAAATTAAAATCATAAATAAATTTTTCTTGAAGTTATTCTTACGAAATCATAAAAAAAAATAAATTGTTAATGCATTTGATTAAAAGAAAATTAATATTTTTTGAAAATAATAAATGAATATAAATTATTTTTAATAAGATATACCAACTATTAATAACGACTTTCTTTTACTTTTACTACGTATGATATTTGTAATTTTATTTAATAATAATATTTTATTATATATTATCTCTTTTTAGTTTTTATTTTTATTATTCTTTCACTTTAAAATTATTTCATATATAATTATTTAAGAAGAATTTCATTTATGCAGGATTTCTATCCTATACAAGGTTTAAATGTGTTTTAGAAAAAATATGAACAACTTTATAGGAGAATGACGAGTGTAACCGTGAGATATTCATATTATAAAAAACTGTAAGTATTTTTATAGAATGTAAGCGTCTATCTTTAATTGAGTCATAGTGTAGAAATGTTTAGTGTATTTAATTAGGGTCAACACTTTAAAATATTTTGAGTTTTGATTGTTTTATTAAAATATCTTCACATTTTATTTCAAAAATTATTTAAATACTTAGTTTAAATTTATTTAGACACACTAAATTTATAAAACTACTTAATTAGTGATATGATAATATTAATAACAAATAATTTTATTCGCAAGTTATCAATCCTCATAACATATGAGCATAGGACTACAACATTAATGAGTGAGTACTCGCTTGGGTTATTGTTAATTAGAGTTGTAACTTAATTATTTAAATATTTCTAAAATATAATAATTAATAAATATGCAAGACTTCAACATTAATATATAACTTGCTTGAGTTGATATTAAATGAGGTCGATACCCAATAGTACTTATGAACTATATGATATTTATTATTTCTATAATGTGTGATATCTACCATATTTAAAGTATTTTGAGTGATAACTATCGTTATTAAAATATTTTCAAATGTTATTTTTAAAAATTGTTTTAACATTAAAAATTTAAATTTAAAACTCTTATACGTTTATAAATTCTTTCCTTTGTTCATTTTTCTTATCATTTATATGCACTTTAAGTGCAAAATTTATATAAGGCGAGATTTTAATGATGATGAATTTTAAATGTCATTACTTTTTATATTGTTCTACTAATAAAATATTTAGGAATTTTTTTAAAATAATATATTGACTTTCTCCCGTCCTACTTCTAGAGATGGATAGCTAGAAAAGGTTTGAAATAAAAAAAAATCATTTGAATTATCATGAGAAAAATTATATTATTAATAAAATTGCTAACTGAAATCATAGCAAAAAATGATTCAACTTTTATGTTGGCAATTTCAATAATTGCTTATTACATGTAATAATTAAGTAATAATTATATTTCAAATTTCTTTTCCTATAATATATTGATATCTACCATATTTAAGGTGTTTTAAATCTTGACTATCGTTATTAAAATATTTTTTAATTATATTTAAAATTATTTAAATATGTAATTTTTTTAAAATATAGTAATTAATAAAATTACATAATTAGAGGTTATATTCTCTTATTATATAAGAGAGATTTGCGCTGAAGCAGGCACGTCTGCTTCAGCGTATTACGGGAAAAAAACTTAAAAAATTATTTCTTTTGTTTTACTCTAATTTAATTACAGTATAATTTTTTCGGCTGAAGCAGGCACGTCTGCTTCAGCGTATTTCGAGAAAAAAAATTAAAAAATTATTTCTTTTGTTTTACTCTAATTTAATTGCAGGCACGTCTCCGTTAACGTGCATGCTTCAGTGTATTTCGGGAAAAAAACTTAAAAATTTATTTCTTTTGTTTTACTCTAATTTAAGTACTGTATAAATTTTTTCGGCTGAAGCAGACACGTCTGCTTCAGCGTATTTCGGGAAAAAAACTTAAAAATTTATTTCTTTCATTTTACTCTAATTTAATTACAGTATAATTTTTTGAAATTATGAAATTCGTTTTAGCTATATATGACTTTTAGTTTTAAATTCAAGACTTTATGCTAAAGTAGGCACGTCGTGTTTCGGAAAAAAAAAATTAAAAGAATTATTCCTTTTGTTCTGCTTTAATTTAATTAGTGTATAATAACGGGAATAAGCATACAACTTCCCGTCAACATGCTTGCTTCACTTTAAGGGTATTTTTGATATTATGTTATATTTGTGTTTTACTACTATTGTACTTAAAAGCTTCATATAGGTACCTTTTCATCTTACACAAAAGTATTAGACATCCATGTCCCCAAGAAATCCAACACAATTTCTTTGTAAAAATTGAGTCCAACACTTATCATTTTGCAGTCTTTGATTTTGCTAGCATACTCACTGAATGACACATGGTGTTGATATTTAAATACATTTTTTAATTTGTCATCATTTATCTTATTGAGTGTTAATTAAAAGGGGATATTTCATAGTTAATTAGAACTAATAATGCAGTTTTTCTAAAATAATCTAAGCAATGAAAATTAATTATTTATGTATTACTTATTTATATTTTAGTTATTCTATGTTTTATCTTTTATAAAATAATATATAATTTTTATTATTTATACATATATTAATTATACAGGTTTCTAAATTTTATATTATAAAAAAAATCATACTAAATTAGTACGACTTAATTAAGTGTAGTAGATATCACTGATGTTATAAATCTAAATTTTTGGTTTAATTATCCAAAATTCTATCATATTTTATTATTATTATTAACTAAGTAATATGTTTGGTTATTTTAGGGGAAAAGGTCTGAAATATATCTGAACTTTGGCCGAAATTGTTGTTACGATACCGAACTTTGAAAAGGACCTTTTACCCCTGCACTATTTAATAATGTATTTTAAAGGTATATATATGTCCACGTGGACATCATAAATATTGCATAATTATAAATAGTAACATGTCCACGTGGGCACATATATACCTTTAAAATACACTATTAAATAGTGTAGGGGGGTAAAAGGTCCTCCATAAAGTTTGGTATCGTATCAACAATTTCGGCCAAAGTTGGAGTATTTCTCAGACCCTTTTCCCGTTATTTTATGTAACACCCCGTATTCTATGTGTACTAGTTCTATTTATATGGTACTTATAAATTGCCTTGTGGTATAGTTATGGACTCGGTTTCCTATGCGACTAGTGACAATAGAATAGGTTTAAAGTGAACTATCCGTAGATTTTGATGCGACCCGATTAAGTTGACTTCAATGGAAGTATTTAAACTTGATCATGAGATCATAAGGTGGTATTTGAGTATAAAGTTTAAAGTGACATATTGTATATAAGTTTTAAGTTAAGCTAAAGGTATTAAGGTCTAAAAATGAAATAAAATATTGAGGTTCTTGCTTGACTTAACTAAGTTAGTAGGTCACAAGTAGGTGCATCACCTACTTTGACTTATTGACCAGCCAAAGGACTAAGTAGGTGCATCACCTACTTTGACTTATTGACCAGCCCAAAGGACCAAGTAGGTGCATCACCTACTAAGACTCTTTTGACCATGTTATTGGGCCAAGTACACTGCCACTTACTTGCATTAATCTAGCCCAAGTTGATTAGAAGAATAAGAGGAAAATAGAGAGCCAAGGCCCAATATTCTTAAGTCCAAAAAGGCCCAAGTGGAAAGTCCAAGTAGGTGGATCACCTATTTGATAAATTATGACCCAAAATGAGTGAGAAAGTCGGCTAAAGAAGGTCCCTTTAAAAGGTATTGATATAAGCTTTTTCCAACTATGTTTTACTTTAACAAAAATCTGATTTATAGAGCTTTCTCTCTTCTCTCTTAGCTACATATAGTAGCCATTAAATACTATTAGGGTTCTTGAATATTAGGGAGTTAAATATATTGGAAGGTATAAGTTAAGACAAGTTGAGGAGGACAACCTTTACCTTGAAGAATCAAGTCTTAGCAAGTAGTAGTTCTGTCCAGTAAGGTAAGCTACTGCAATTTTCTCCCTCTTGTTCTTGAGTTAATTAGAACATTTGGTATACGTTAGTGAGTTGAAAATTGTTCCTTCTACATGGTGTATTATTGGGGAGGATGTTCTGTTGGTTAGTTCATGTTGGGATAGCCATGGAGGGGAGTCCCCTTTAAATTCAATTATGAGCTCGATTGAGCATCTTAAGAGTAATGTTAGCTCTTCAAGTGCTGGTGATCAGAAACCACAATTCATATTGCTTCTGTTACATTATTATGTTTAATGACTGTTTTATGTATGTTATGATAAGGGATGTGACTGGATGTGTGGAGAAGTTATGGTGACGTTAAAGGACTTAAATATCGTAGGGAGTTTTGGAGAGGACCTGATATGAAGGTTGTATAGTAAATAGACGCGATTAAAGGGAAAGCTAAGGAAAGAAAATAGTGGCTAGATAAATTGCATGCTTACTGCTTGGTTACTATTTTGGTGAGATCAAGTAGCTCATATTGGTTGATTAGCTGCTAATACTAGTCTTACAACTTATTTTATTGTAGATTAGTAATCTAAAGAGAAGGAGCTTAGGTCACACTTTTTGAATTGTATAGCAAGGTATGTAAGGCTATTCGATTTCCTATATCTTTGGCATGAATCCAACACTTGTATTAGAAAGTAAGCTTTCTAAGTGCCCTTGGTAGTGATTGATCCATAGTTGCAGTTCCTACTCCCTAGAGCATTAAAGTGAGTACTCTAATATGAGTTTATTACTAAATGTACGTGCTTACTCTTAGCATGCAAAGTTTAAACTTATTTCATCGTCAAAGTACCCTTGGCACGTATTTCCCTTATATAAATCAAAGTGATCCTAGATTACACATGGTACGTATGTTTATATGTTGGATATACAATCTGCCCATATATTGCGAACTTGCTTCAATTGTCTACTCCATCACATAAGTCATATTTCATGTCTTGATATGTTCCCTTTATTGGTTATCACTCTCATTGTGTTAGACTATAATGTTACCTCACAAGATCCCTACTTTCTTTATTGTACATTTTATATGTACTTACTTGGAATATGTATCCGTCCTAAAGTTGAATCTTCCTATGTTCTTCCTTGGTTCCACGTTCATGTATACCTTGTATTTCATATTAGTTTGTGAGTATTTATTTGGCTATCATATAGAGTTCAAATCTCTTGGCTGAATGTTAAATGTCTTCACTTGATATCAATTTGAGATGTCAAAATGCTTACTGAGTCATATAAGCTCCTAAGTATTACACGTTCATGTCACATTTGCTTCCCATGCCATTGTTATTATCGTAAGTCCATATTAATATATCTTCTACTACTGGTCCATAGCTCCAAATCTCAACAATGATTATGACCACCAAAACAACAATCTCGAAAGAGCTATGAACATCAAAACAATAATCTCAAAGATTAAAGATTCTAAGTGAAGCAATGTGTATAATTATGGGTGGTAGCCTAGGGGAAAATGCCTAGTATGGGTCAATCCCAATTGGTATAGAAGGGTGGCAGCTCAGGGGTGAAAGCCTAGCATGGGCCGATCCCAATTGGTATAGAAGGGTGGCAGCTCAGGGGTGAAACCCTAGCATGGGCCGATCCCAATTTGTGGAATTATGAGGACAGTATCCCAGGGGTTAAAATACCTAGCATGGGTCATCCTATTCTACCACTGATCAACTGGTCATTTGAATCATGTCTTATAAAGATTATAACACAAAAAAGTAAAGAAAAGAATGTAACATATAGGATTCCACAAGTATAAGAAAATGTGGTCTCAAATCCTTATCTATTTGTATTTAGTTTCACTTGAACTCTCATTTTACATATGGTTGTATTACGCCTTACATATTCAGTACATTCTTTCGTATTGACGTCCCTTATTGGGGACGCTGCATTTCATGCTGTAGGCACATGATACTCAACGATTGTTGGTGAGCTCCAGGTTTATTCAGGGCTTTTCCGAGTCCTTACTATGCGTATTTTCATAGTGGTACAATCATGGATTCCAGTAGAAGCTTTGTAGACATTGTAAAGCTATCATCTGTATTCATAGTTTTACTTGTCACATGTATCGGTTCAACTAGTCGACATGTGTTGTCTATGTAGCTCATTAGTAAATCTATCTGCATAGTAGTTCACTTTCTCATCATAGGTCACTTTTAAAGCATGTGTTCGTATGGTACTTGTCCGCCTCACCTTGGGTTGGGGTATAACATTTTATTTCTCAATCTTTTTATGCATAAATTACCTTTGACTTCAAATATTAATGTTAAATTGTTAATATTATTACTAAAAATAATAATAATATTGTATTTAAGAAATTAAAAGTACCACAAATAAAAATTTCAAATTTCAAATAATTGCACGGGCTTCTCCTTTTCGCTCACACGTCTCCGTCAACTTGTGTGCTTCCACGGAATTAGTATCGATTTAATGAGGATTTTTTCCAATTAGTGATTTTCACTTTATTATTTTACCTATCTATTTTAACAAGTCAATACAAGTTTATTGTTTTCATTCAATACTATTTTTATCCTTAAATAACTGTGTAAAGTAATTAAAAAATAATCAATAATTTTAATCTAATAAAATTAATTTGTCTTATAAAAATAATTATATAGTCCTTTTTAAGTCAACAATTTCTGATAGAATAAAATGAATCCAATTAACTGGAAAAAAGGATTTAAAAAATAATTAATCAAATAAATTAATAATTAATTATATTAAATATATTTAACAAAAAATATTTAAAAATTATAATAAAATATCTACATAAATATTTAATGTAGTATTATTGGGCCCGTGCACGGCCCGTGCCCTTGCTACCCTTTACTAATTAATTAATAATTATAAGTAATGATTCTCAACTTATCAAATACATATAACATAAAAATGTGAAACTACAAAATTAATACATGATTCTTTTGGGTTGATATTGATCAAGGTCAATACATATAAACTAGATGATTCTTATCATTTTATTGTTATTGTTGTTGAGTGGGTAGTATATATCACATTTTCAATTTATTTTTACATGTCGTATTATTTTATAAATCTTAAATTTGAATTAAGTGTGAGTAAATTTTATTTTGTATTTAATATTATTAGTGAGCTTATCTTATAATTTTAAATTTTAAACTTGATCTTCTAATTTTAGTTCAATTTTGTGAGTAGTCTTTATAGATTCTTTTATTTAAAAGGGAAGAAAGAAGAATAAGAAATTATAAACATGTTGACATTTGACCATTTTGAGCAAATCCAAAAGAAATTGAATAACATGGCTTTGTTATGAAATAACTAGCTTAACAAACTTATATTAATAAACTAGATTTAAAAGAAGAACCAAAGAGAGTGATTTCACGTATCAGGACACTTCATCCAATACTAAGTGTCAACGATCGTTGAATAGTAATATAACCCAACTATGTGAGTTGGGGTCGAGTTCCAAGGGAGTGGTTTGTAATTGAGAATCAATAGGAAAGTAAGAATATGCTCAAGTCAGTCATAGCTAAAAAAATTTACGAATAAAAGCATGGTTTAAATTATAGGTGAAACAAGTGTCGAATATCAGAGGGGTTTGGTTTCAATTATCAACTAAAACAACAAATAATACGAAAATAACAATTATGGAGATGTGATGGGATTATGGGCTAAGATAGACAACCGGGTAATTGCAATTAATAGTAAACAACAGTAAATTAGTGATTAAGCTAGACTTTAGTGGGGATAAACTTTCTTTCGAACAATTTACCCCAAATCAAATTGGTTTCTCTCAAACACCAATAAGCAGCAATTAAGCATAACCTTCACTTTATTCCATTCACTCTCTTGAGCTGAATGTGTGGAAAAAGGTTTAGGGTTCACTCTCTCGAGTTGAACCCATAACAACCCAATATCCAGAGACCATCGAATTAGTAATTTTGGTTTTAAAACCTCTCTCTCGAGCAAGCCAAAAACACGAAGTTAGGATTGTATTTGCAACTACAACCCATTAATTTCAACCACAATTACTGAACGAAAACACCTTTAAACAGTAATTAAACTATCAATTAACAATACCCAACAGTTATATCAACCCATAATCACATAATCACACTTCAAGAATTGAGGTTTTAGCTAGACATCATAAAAAGGTAAAAATCGTTACCAAGTTGTGTTTTCATCAACTGGGTAGGATTGATATAGTCGTTACAAAGGTCTAAGATGAAGAATCTTCAACACCCACTTCCAATTTCTTAGAAATGAAAATCTTCAAAGTTAAGGAAAAATGTCTCCAAACTCAGTTCTAAGCTCTCAACTTGAAAACTGAACAATAACAATGATAAATTCTAAACTGGATGCTAAACTAAGAATTTAAAAACGTACTTATAGTCTCCCAAAAATGTGCTGCGAAGGACCATTCGGCGCAATAAGTCAAGATCACCGATCCACTCGGCAATCCGCTCTTTGGTCAATTTCATCACCTTCTTGCTTTGGCCTTCAGCATCTTCACGTTTTGTACTTGGGGTGATATGGTACTGCATCGCGGAATCGTTCGGCGACTCGCCGACTGCTCCTTTCTATTGCCGACTTGATTTTCTCCTTCAGGGCTCGGCACACTGGAACATTAGGCTAGACAATGGCCATTCGGCAACTCGCCCAATGGATTAGGCGATCCTCAAGCTCTCTTTTCTTCATTCTTTCAGCTGCCTTGTTCCTTTTTGCTCAATAGTGTCCATGCTTTGTTCCTCAATCCAAATACCTGAAATTCAAGGATTTACATCAGTTATTGGCACAAAATATGCATTTGAGGACACTAAATCTATTAAAATAAATCCCTAAATGAGTCCAAATCGTGGACTCATCAGAGAGCATAATCTATTCCAAACTTTTCTTATATCTCTCTCCCTTTCTGAATAAAAGTAATGGCTATTTATAGCCAATTAGTAATATACAAACTAACACTTGGCTATTAGGAAGTTATCCACTTGGCCAAGTGATGATACCTCTCAAAATGGGTGGCCCACATGACATCCATTTAGTATGGAAAGTGATGACAATCAAAGGGGTGACCCCATATGACATCCATTTAATTTTACAACACTCCCCCTTGGATGTCCATGTAAAAGAAAAAGTTGAAGAAACAAAAATATACATAGACATTCATAATACGCATTGCTTGCTGCCTCATTAAGAACCTTTCTACGAAAACCCAGTGGGACAAAATCTAGACTAAGGAAAAAAGAGTGCAATGCGTATTTTACTGATAAAAACCACGATTCAGATGGTTAAGTGTTTGCATTCTAATCTTGTGTACCATCTTCTCAAGAGTTGAGGCTAGTAAAGATTTGGTGAATAAATCTGTTGGATTATCACTTGAATGAATTTGTTGTACATCAATATCACTGTTCTTCTGAAGATCATGAGTGGAGAATAATTTTGGTGAAATGTGTTTCGTTCTATTTCCTTTTATGAAGCCTCCTCTTAGTTGAGCTATGCATGCATCATTGTCTTCAAAGAGCACTGTGGGTATCTTGACATCACAATTCTAACCACATCTTTCTTTGATAAAATGTATCACTGATCTCAATCATACGCATTCTCTACTTGCTTCGTGAATAGCTATTATCTCAGCATGATTTGAAGAAGTAGCGACAATGGACTGCTTTATAGATCGACATGATATAGCAGTACCTTCGTATGTAAACAGATAGCCTGTTTGAGACCGAGCTTTATGTGGGTTAGATAAATAACCTGCATCTGCATGGCCAACAAGATCTGCACTATCTTTGTTAGTATAAAATAAACCCATATCACTAGTCCCCTTTAGATATCTCAACATATGTTTAACTCTATTCCAATGTCTTCGTGTAGGGGAAGAACTATATCTTGCTAACAAATTAACATAAAATGCTATGCCAGGTCTCGTAGCATTAGCAAGATACATAAGTGCACCAATTGCACTAAGATAAGGTACTTCAGGACCAAGAGGTTCCTCATTCTCTTCTTGAAGTCGGAATGGATCTTTACTCACTTCAAGTGATCGGACAACCATTGGAGTACTTAATGGATGTGCTTTGTCCATGTAAAATTGTTTCAAGATTTTCTCAGTATAGGTAGATTGATGGATGAAGACCCCGTCTGCTAAATGTTCAATTTGTAGACCAAGACAAAGTTTTGTCTTTCCAAGGTCTTTCATCTCAAATTCTTTCTTTAGATATTCAATTGCCTTTTGGACCTCTTCTGGAGTTCCAATGAGATTATTGTCATCAACATAAACAACAAGAATAACAAACCTCGATGTTGTTTTCTTAATAAAAATACAAGGAAAAATGACGTCGTTTATATAATCTTGTTTTATCAAGTACTCACTGAGGTGATTATACCACATGCACCCTGATTGTTTTAAGCCATATAATGACTTTTGTAATCTGATTGAACGCATGTCCCGCGATTTTGAACTATATGCTTCAGGCATTTTAAGTCCTTCTGGAATTTTCATATAAATTTCATTATCAAGTGAACCGTAAAGATAAGCTGTAACCACATCCATCAGATGTATTTCAAGGTTTTCATGTATAGCTAAATCGATGAGATATCGAAAAGTTATTGCATCCATAACCGGTTAATATGTTTCTTCATAGTCGACACCGGGTCGTTGAGAGAATCCTGGCGAAACAAGGCGTTCCTTGTATCTTACAATTTCATTTCTCTCATTTCGCTTTCGCACAAAACCCATTTATAGCCAACCTATTTTACACCATTTGGGGTTTGGACTACAGGTCCAAAAACCTCACGTTTAGCAAGTGAGTCTAATTCTGATTGAATTGCCTCTTGCCATTTTGGCCAATCACATCTTCATCGGCATTCTTCGACAGATTTAGGCTCAAGATCCTCACTGTCTTGCATAAGATTAAGTGTAACATTATATGCGAAAACCTTATCCACTATAATTTTTTATTGATCTAAATTTATCCTATCACCCGTAAAACTTATTGAAAGTTCTTCATTCACTTGAGTCTCGGGTTCACTGATCTCTTCAGGAATATCAGGATTAATCAGATCTTGAATCTCTTCGCGTGATTCTTTTATAGTGTCATTTTTCGTACTTCTTTTTCTAGGATTTTTATCCTTTGAACCCAATGGTCTACCACGCTCCAGACGTGTTTATGATTCAGAAGACACTTGTAGATGGTCCTTTTGGGATGTCAATCCGGATAGGCACATTCACTGCACGAATATGTGACTTTGTTATCCTTTTCAAATCAGTAAATGCGTCTAGCATTTGATTTGCTTTGTTTTGCAAATGGATGATCTTCTGGACCTTTGATACGCTCAAAGTACACCTATCTAAAGAAGTATAAGTGATCATTGTCAAATAAAGAACCCAACTAGTAGGTTGGGGTCGATCCCACGAGGAATATGGTTTAGACTTAAACTTAACTCACTATTATATTTGTTGAGTTAACTTATTTCTGAGACAAGTAAGTAAGTGGGGGGGGGGGGTTGTGAAACAAATAACTTGATTGTTGTTACATAACAAGTGAGCAGGATTCGAAACTTTGTTGTTATCAATAAGAGAGAGAAACTAGGGTGTATGTGTTCCCCATAAGCTCATAACGCGGTAATCCTAATAATAGTAATCCTATCCTAGTGTATCACATGCAAAGTGGTAAGATATGTATCCCTAAGTGCTTGGTCCGCCAAATAGGAAATTTCACCCCGCACCTTGGTCCGGCTACGTGTGTATAATTTACTAACCATTACCTTTACCTCATATTAGACATCACATCAATGTATGGCTTAGTTTTCACCCTCGCACAATTGACATTAGAGTATTAGATAATATCACACTAAATCTCTGTTGATAATTCTTTTCTTATTAACTACCTCCTTGGTCCGGCAAGTAGCAACAAGGTGAGTTCTAATGCGTGCACTCGTTAAAAAGACTTCTAAGCGAAAGAATTACCAATTCATGCATCAACAATATTCAAGAATTACTTAGTTATTATTCATACTTTGTTAATTGCTCATGGTTCCCACAACCCTAGTTGTGGATTTAGTTACTCATACTTGGAAGAACACAATTCATATTTTTAGAAGAAGAATTCATGAACTTACGTAATGAGTTGAAGAAACCCATAATCTCCAATTGAAATTCAAAGACAAAATCTTTATAAATCAAAATACGGAAATCAATTTTTTAAAGTTTGCAAGTTAATTTCCAAGAAAATACCAAGAACTAAGAGTTAACAATAATGTCTAACCCCCAAAAACGAGGTTTACATACCCTATTTATAGAAAAACTTGTTCTACACAAAAAGGAAACGAAATAAGGAAATAAAACTGCTGGATGCGGCTTCGATCGACGAGACTGACCTATGGACCGTGGTTAGACCTACGGTCCGTAGGTCTCTTCCATAGCTCAAGACTTAGAACTTTTCTACAAAGGCTGGAACCTTCAACTTTCAGATGCAAATGATGGGTGTGCAGTACAGACCGTAGGTTGACCTACGGATTGTGGGTCTCCTTCCGTGGCTCCACATTTAGAACTTTTCATCAGGTACTAGAACTCCAAATATCTGATACAAACGGCGGATATGCATGACGGCCCGTAGGTCGACCTATGCTCCGTCAATGGACTCCGTGGTTCCATACTTAGTCAGACTTCCATGATAATCATTCCACGCCTAACCACGATGAGCTGTGATTGGACCTACGGTCCGTAGGTCACCTCTGTTGGTGGCTCCTTCTGCAGAAATTCAGTTGTCATCTCTCTCGACCTCGTCCAAGCCTATTTCCTGCAAATATGACATAATAATGATTAATTCTAATACAAAATGGCCCTAGACACAGACAACTTTTAAGTGAAATGTATTAAAAATACCGTAAACTCACGGTATATCAACACCCTCAACTTAAATTCGTTGTTTGTCCTCAAGCGACGCACTAAGACTCTAAACGACACTTATGTAGAAGAAGACATTCAAATTCAAGAAATCACATGGCTTTCTATCCCGACTCCCTTTTCTAATGCAAATCTTTTCTCTTAGACTCAATGTCACGCCCCGAGCCTACACCCTGGGCGGGATCGGCACTCGAAGAACATTGCTGGCCCGAAGCGAACCCTTGGCCTGGCTTACTTAACTCAGCGGAAAACTTAACTCAATAGAATAACTCCATGCAATGAAAGGTCATAAAACCACCTAACTGATGAAAATTGGCCAAAAAGGCAATTCGTGTTTCAAAATAGAATATTTATATATATATATATATATATATATATATATACATAGATGAGAGACTCAATACTAACTGACTAACTATCTATGAAGCCTCTATAACACTGAGATGGATGTTGGGGCAGACCCCGCAACATCCTAATAAAGCAAAACTAGGAACAAAAAATAATAGAGTCCTCCGGAAGGCAAGGAGGCTCACCACTGACTCTGGAGTGCTCAGCTGGATCAACGGCGAGCTGGATGCTGATCCTAAGTACCTGCGTCTGCATCATCATAAGATGCTGGCCAACTGGCATCAGTACATTGAACGTACGAGTATGCGATCTGGAAAGCTAAACAACAACTTAAGCTTGAAAGGAGTACAAAGGAACACTTACCTTGGCTCTGTTCGACTCATGAATAACCGAACTCAATATAAAGCAATAAGACACATGCAATATATAAAGGTTGTAAAACAGTGTAAACATCTTAGTTCATTAAGGATAAAACAATAACAAACTCAATTTTACTTATATAAAAGTAATATAACTTTAGTGGGAGGTTCTTTAACCGACAACCACCACTATGAGCCCTAGTGATGATACAACGTTTTACCTCATGTTGCCCAAGGACCATCCTATACCTTGCCATGATATAGGATCTTACTTAACTTAGTGGATCCACTAACTTAACTTACGTGATCATCTAAAAAGAATGACCCGTTAGATCCCATGTTGGCTACATGGTTCTTATGGAAAGTTGAGTTAATATGAACTCGCGTCCCCAATTCGGTGCTCAATACTACTCCCAAAAATACTTTAGCTCATAAGTGTTTTAAACACATCTTTCTTTAGTTTGAGATAATTGCTCAAAGCTTAGCCCAAATGCTCTCTTGGAAAACATAGTTCCTTCTCACTTAAATGTAAAAAAAAAACATTTATAAACTTGGGAATACTTAATTCCCTAATAACTTTTGAGAAATGAACTCAACTCTATACTCTTGGCTTAACCTGAAACTTGAGCCTTAAAACGAAGTTAAAACGTTCAATAAAGACTCTTGAAAAACTTTAAAGACTTGCTTTGACTTGCTTCTTAACTTCTAGACTAGCCTCTAACTTCACTTGACTTTGATCCTAACTTTCCTCGAATTGGATTATGGATTCAAGGGTAATGATCTCATGTTTATGGATGAGTTTGTGATGCTTAGATGTACCTTCGAGTGTTGAAATCAACTAGAAACATAGGTACATTACCAAGGAACATGTATGAAAAAGTAGGGAAGGAATGAGGAGGATTGGAGTCCTCAGTGCTCTGAGAGGCACGGGGCGCCAGCCCTCAAGTTTCAGAAGGTCTGCTGGGCGCACTGCATGGCGCGCCGCCCCAATGGTGGAACTTCAGAGCCCCTTTTGGGGCGGCTGGCTGGCGCGACGCCCCAGCCTTTTCCCCAGAAAATCTGACTTTTCTCCTTAGTTGCTCCAACTCTAAACCCTCTCAACAACAAAGGTTCTTTCCTCAAACACTCATAATCATTAAAACCCTCAATATACAATAGATTCAACTCGAAATTCCATCCGGAAACATGTACCAAATCAACAAGAACTTCAACAACACAACCACAAGAATTCAACAACCACAACCAATCTTTTCTCGGAATTAAAACAAGTATGGCGTGTGGCGGAATGAACCAACCCAACACTATGATCTCACATACCTTATTAGGGATCACCCCCGACAAAAACCACGTCGATCTTGACGAACTTTGCTTTTTCTTCTCTTTCTCCTCTTCTTTCTCTCTTCACTCACAACCCTAACTCTGATTTTTAAAAGGGAAAAACTAAATTAAAATCAGTCTAGACCCTTAATATAACCAAAAGAAATGGTTAGGGAAAAGGCCAAAATACCCTTACAAATTCGGACTAAACTGCCTTATGCCAACAGCCCAACTTCCAAAGGGCATAACTAACTCATACGAACTCGAAATCGAGAAAACTCAGCGGCGTTGGAAAGATCATTCCAAGGTCTTTCCAAACATAACTGGAAATACACCTAACTCATCCCGAGCTAGGAGTTATGACCGTATGAAGTTGACCAAAAACTCATTTTTTCCCATACTTGACTAAATTTCCAGATTTGAATTCTTTCCAAAAATGACTATTTCCAATTACAAGCTTTTTCATAGCTATTTCAAATTGCACGATGTTACACTCAATAAGCTAACTCATGCGGATCAAGCTATGACACATACTGACCGACAGACACCACAACATACACTTTTAACAATCACCAAGGTACCAACTTTCCGATAATGTAACTAGTGCCCTCACTTCAAACGAAATCAATTTCACACAGAAGATATGAATTTTAGAGTTTTAGGATTCATTCAACACTCACACTCAGAAGTGAATTCAAGTACAATTAGTGCTCAATACCATAGGCTTGCCATTATTTTCACTGCTTAGACTCTCCAAACTAGTTGCTAGGATCACTATAGGACTTTCTTAGCTTGTAACGTAGGCTCTGGGTCAGGTGTGGTACATTTGGGTACTTTTTAGTGACTTTCTACCCTCCTTGACATTACACTGGCTTTTTACCTCTTCCTTGACCTATCTTTGGCATCTTTTCATTTTACTTTCTTTCCCTTAACTCTTTTCAACATGGATGTGACCTTTGACTTTTTAACTCTTATCTTTCTCTTTCTTTTTTTTCTTTTGCTTTATTTTTCTTTCTTTCTTCCAACACTATTATTTATCATCTTTTTGCTTCTATCGCACAAAGTCACATCATCTTTCTTTCTTTTTCTCTTTTCAACACACAATTCTTTTCATACCCTTTTTATTTTGGTTTCTCTTTCATAGCCACCCTCAACTTATGAATTTTGCATTAGTTGAGGTGCACAGTGTCCAATGTCGGACTAGGTCCAAGATCAAGGCAACTTTTTGGCTTAGCCACCCTTAACTTAGGCTTTTGGCCTAAGTCAAGGTGCACATGTCCAAGGAGGGACCGGGGCCAAGAAAATATTTTAAGGGAAGGTGAGTTAGGTTAATAAAAAGAAATGGTCTATTTAAGGCTCAAATATTTGGATCAAAGGGAACATTGATTTGATTTGGTCGGATCATTTTAGGCTTAAGTGGACTAATTTGAACAAGGGCCTATGATCACTTCCCAACTTCTAGCCTAGATCATCTTAGCATGACCAACATGGCAAGTTCTAGATTGGCACAAACTGTCTGAATATTTAACTTTTCTCACACACTCTTGGTACATTGTTTCATTATCAGATTACCCAGTTCTAGTTTTAGCTTAAGTCATGATATCAAATCGGTTCTTATCATGTCACATTGATATCCTACACATTCAACTCATCAAGACTACAAATCTAGCACAATCTAACATTTTTGGACAAGGATTATTTTTCTCATGCCATCATGCTTTCATCTTTCTACTTACTCTTACACAAACATTCCTAAACATGCCAGTTCGACAGAAATTAAAACAGTCTCTTGGGGAAAAAGAACATAGGCAAGAAAACCCCAAGAGAGGATTATGAGTTGGGTTACTCAAACTTCACCCTATAACTCACAGCCCATTTACCCCACCCCCAACAAAATAGAGTGCAATTGTCCCCAATACACAAAAAGAAAAAAATAAAGGATCGGGTGAAGCAAACCTATGGCGCATAGCACCGAAGACCTATCAACAAGTGGGTGAGTCCGGTTTCCCAGAGCTCGCTGGACCAACAATCGGGTCACCCTCAGTAGTTCCCGCATCAACCGTCTTGGCACCATCAATAGTGCTAACATCAACTCTAGCTGCACCATTAGTAGTGCTCACACTGCTAGAGGCACCAACACCAATCTACCTAATCCTCTGTTGCCGCAACTCCTCATCAATGATGGATGCCTTCCGAGCTGCCTCAGTCTCTTGGCGCTCCCTCTTGCTAACTCTCCCACCTCAGTATTATCAGAAGCCTGACTGGAGCAGGGGTGCTTTCCAGCATGACGGGAAGAAGCAGGTGGAGGCATCTCTTCTCCATATAAAGCATCTAACATAGTATTATCAACTGGTGATGTGGGGGACGACTCATGCTCATTCTCTGGTGGAGCTAGGAGGGTGTCAAGATCAGCTCGGAGACTAGCTAACTCCGTCTAGAAAGCAGAGACATCTGTGGTGGGGGCTGGTCGCTCCAAGACGCGGAACTCAAATGCATCAAGGCACTGGTGAACGGCCTGAACCTTACGGTCCATCATCTGCTCCATCTGCTGCTCAACCCTAGTCGCGGAATCCTTAATCGCACGCTGCATCCAAGGCCTCACATGCTGAAGTAGTGTAGCCATTTGGGCCTCCATCTTCTGGACACGGTCTAGAGGCACGGTAGCAAACCCTGAAGATTGAGTGGCTTTGGAGGTGCTAGGGGCCTACCCGGCGGTCGGAGAATGGGAAGTCGGGGCATCCTCAGTAGTGGCTGGAAGGGCAGTCTCCTTACCTTGCATGTGTTCCACATCTGCTACCTAGTTCGCTCCTAATGGTGGCACCTCAGCCTGTGGCTCTCTGCGCGGTGCTGCTACATTGACCTTATCCCGAATCAGGTTGATATCAATGGTTTTGGTCGCTTGAACCAGCTTGTTATAGTGCCAAATTGGTACCCCAACATCCTGGCATAGCTGAAAAATGAGACATGGGAAGGGCAATGTGGTGGTTGCCTTGAAGGCCCTCTCGTGTATCCCCACAATCAGTATGCGGGCAAAGTCCATCTCAAACCCAGAAACTAGGGCTGCAACCATAACCGCGCGGTCCCATGTGAGTACATTGTATGCTTGAGTAGGAGACACCCAGTTCCTCACCAACAACCAGAAGATTTGGCCACAAAAGTTAGGGTGGCGTTCTTGATACCTAATCTCGGGGTCCTGACCCACTCGGTGCACTCTCCGTCTGTAGCAAGGTGACGGGCTAACCAATGTAATAGAGTCTCCCTCTGATCTGTATTCCTCTTTTATGTCCCACTCCGAACAATGTCCCAGCAATAGTCGAACTCGGCCGTGTTGATTGTCAGAGTGTGGCCTGGACCGTAGAGAAATCTCTGGATAGTGGTCTCAGATATATAAACTGCAAACTCACGCAATACTGTAGCCTTGAGTGGAGGCTAGGCGGCGGTCTTGGACCGTCTGTCAATGAAACCTCGAAGGGTGGCTACATAGGAAGCATAAAACTCTGTGATGATCTCCTCACTGAAGGACCCTGGGCTATGGTCCATCCACTCGCACCTATGTCTCTGGAAGAGATCATGGATGTCGGGCATAGTATGTAGGCTGCCTGTGAGTACCCGGCGCTCCTCGTTAACCAATCGAGCCATCATCTCCTTCTTAGTCAGCATTCTGGAGTCTCGGTATATCTGGAACTGCCCACTCAAGCACCATATATTGGCTCCTCAGGAACTAGTGCAAGATTTGTATTCAGAGGCACTAGAATGTGCTTTGCACTGTTAGCTTCCGAGGATGAGGCGTTGGCACTATTAGAACTGGAGCCAGAACCAGAAGCGGACTCAGAGCCAGTCGGTGAATCGATCGGTGTATCCCCCTCATCAGACTTGGGGGCAGTGACCACGTCAGAAATCACTTGCCGGGTTTGATTCCGTGTAGTTCTTGGTGTAGTGGGGATGTCTTAGTAGTAGGTGGGATATATGCAGGGTCAGTCTCCACATCAGTATCCTCATCGATCAGCCTAAAAGTTAGTGCCACTGATTTTGACTTGCGCTTGGCGGCGTAAGTCGGAGCTTTATTGGGAGCCATGGTACCTGTGGAGGCTTTGTTAGTACCAAAACAAACTAATAACACACTCGAAATAGTTTTAGAACAAGGAACGAAACAAAACCAAAACTGAAAAATTTCTGGGCAGTAGTTGAACTGTCGACTCATGGTGGGTACCTACGGTCCGTAGGTCATAGTACCCAAAAGTTGTGTCTCTAATGTGAGCCACGAATGTACAGAATGGTCCGTCGATGGAATGACGGACCGTAGTCCACCTCTGTGGTTTGACACTTGGTGATTTTTCATGTGCAACAGACCCACAGATTCGACCTATGGTCCGTAGGTTGACTACGGTCCGTGGATGGGTCTCGTGGGTCAGGATTGTGCGAGGTTTCAGACATGCCTCAGTTTGTACTCCATATTTCAACAATTCAAACAATCAACCTAAGTCTAATCATGCATTTCAACACAATTGATGATAGTTTGTTATCCATAGGGTTCCGATTACTCATAATTTAACCTTTTTAGCATACCAAATTAGGAACCCTAAGTTGAAACTTCCATTTAGACCTATTACTTGCGATATTTTGGTTAAAATGAACAACACACTCATATTCCATCGTCCCAAGGGTGTCTCTAACAATAATTTATCATGCAATTTCATATAAAAACAACCCAAGGTCAAGATCCATTTCATGACTTCATGTATTTAACAATGAACAATGAAATTCAGAGGTCGAGTGAAGTCGTATTACCTTACAAGTAAGTGAAATGGGTGAGTGTGTGATAGCAATGAACTCCTTAGACCTATTGCTAGCCTTTTGACACTGAACCTGGACCTTGAACTCTTTTGTGAAGGAGGATTGAGGTGATTTTAGGAGAGGGGAGGAGAATTATAGAAGAGGGGAGTTATGTATGGGAGAGGGGAGTGATTTGGGGGATTAATGAGGGAGTTTTGGTATTTGGAGGGGTTAGAAATGGTTAGGAGGGAATATGGGTTGTGGGGGAAGAATTTAAAATGAAGAGTTTTTATTAAAGGGGGGTCTGGGTCGGGTCAGTAGAACCCTAAGTTTGGACCCACGAAACCCCATCTACGGGCAGTGGGTTGACCTACGAACCATAGGTCCTGTCCGTAGGTCACTCTTACACTTAGAGGTTTTGAGGAATTACCTGGGTCTACGGACACCATTCACGGTCCGTGGATAGGCCCACGGACCGTCGATGGGTTCCGTAGACCTCTGCACAACCTATTTTCTGCAGATTTAGTTGTTCGTCCCTACATATGTAGCAACCGTTAGGCCATTCTTTTTACATTTTTGGACACTTTTTAGACACGGGCCCTATCTTATATCTAGCCAACACTAATACAAAAATAAAACACCTATCTAAAGTATTACAGAAATTCAAACAAACAAAGAAAACTCCTAAATCGAAAAGAAAAAGCTATAGTTGGCTAGATTGTACATATTGGGTTGCCTCCCAAGCAATGCTTGATTTAACATCGTAGAACGACGCATGCCCCTTGATTACTCAGACTTCATCAAGGTAGTAGGCCTCAACCACTTCTTGCACACTCTCTTCTTTTCCTATGTAGATCTTGATCCTTTTCCCATTCACCTTGAACCTTGTTCCCTCCTTGTTCTCTAGATCGACCGCTCCATGTGGGAACACTTGAGTGACTATGAATGGCCCGGTCCACTTGGACTTGAGCTTGCCCGGAAAAAAGCACAACCTTGAGTTGAATAGCAGCACGAGATCACCCACAACAAATTCACGCTTTTCAATCTTTTGATCATGATACTTCTTGATCTTCTCCTTGTACAAGGCTGAACTTTCATAAGCTTTTAGGTGAAACTCATCAAGCTCATTCATGTCATTCACTCTTTGACTCGATGCGACGCCCCATTCCAAATTCAACTTCTTTAGCGCCCACACAACCTTATGCTCTAGCTCTACCGGTAAATGGCAAGACTTTCTACATACATGTTGTTAGGGAGACATACCTATGGGAGTCTTAAATGCGGTGCGATAGGCCCATATAGCATCATCAAACCTCCTTGACCAATCAGTTCTATTTGCATTCACAGTCTTTGCAAGGATTTTCTTTATCTCTCTACTGGACACTTGAACTTGCCCACTAGACTGTGGATGGTAAGGAGTGGCTACATTGTGACGGACTCCATATTTCTCTGGCAACGCTTTGAACAACTTATTACATAAGTGGGAGCCTCCATCGCTGATAATCGCCTTAGGTGTACTAAATCTGGAGAAGATATTCTTTTTCAGGAATGTGGTGACACTTTTACCTTCATTGTTTGAAAGCGCAATTGCATCCACCCATTTCGACACATAATCAACCGCAACAAGAATATACTTCATCCCATGTGAACTCACAAATGAACCCATAAAATCAATTCCCCATATATCAAACAACTCAATCACCAATATCGAATTCATAGGAAGCTCTTGCCTCTTTGAAATTCCTCCTTCTCTTTGGCAACGATCACAAGACTTGGCGAAATCATGAGCATCTTGGTAGATGGTAGGCCAGTAATACCCAGACTGCAAAATTTTATGCGCAATCCGAATACCACTATGATGCCCACCAACAGGCGAAGAGTGACACGCCTCTAGTATACTCATCATCTCAACCTCGGTCACATAGTGAGGAACAATCCCATCAGCACAAATACGGAACAAATAACGCTCATCCCAAAAGAACTTCTTCACATCATGCATAAACTTTTTCCTTTGGTGAAAAGACAAATCTGATGGCACCAGCTTGATATACCGTGAGTTTACAGTATTTTTAATACATTTTACTTAAGAGTTGTGTGTGTCTAGGGCCTTTTTGTATTAGTTTTTATGTGTTTTTATTGTGTTTTTGCAAGAAATATGTTTGGACGTAGAAATAAAGAGATAGCTGAAAGATGTGTAGAAAAAGGCATCTACGGAGGTGATCTACGAATCGCATGTCCATTGAAACTCCGTAGATGGTGATCGTAGATCAAAAGGCAAGGCATGGAAGGAAAATCAGGGAAATCTGACCAAGTGTGGAACCACGGTGGCCATTGACGGTCCGTAGATTGATCTACGGACCGTACTGCTGATCCGTAGAATGGTACTGCGAGGGTTCCAGTACCCGATTTTTGAAGATTCTAAGTGTGGAGCCACGGAGAGGGATCAATGGACCATAGATCGATCTACGGTGCGTACTGGTGGTCCGTCGTTTGCTTCAAAGAAGTTGAGTTTTGGAAGCTGAAAATATTGCCTATGTCCTGGGTGACTGAAGGGACTCACGGACCGTAGATCCATTGATGATCCATGAGTCAGTTTCATGGAATGAAGACGCGTACCTGAACATAATTTCCTTATTTCATTTCCTTTTTAGTTAGGACTTATTTTTCTATATATAGGGCATGTAAACCTCGTTTTTGGGGGTTAGACTTTATTACTTTAGTTCTCCTTTGTGACTGTGGATTTTTTTTTGCAAACCTAGAAATTTCTGATTTCCTAAGTTGGTTTTGAAGATTTTGGTATTGAAATTCCGGGTTTGTTATTCTCAATTACGTAAGTTCATAATTCTTTCATCTATAACAATGAATTGTGTTCATATGATTATGGGTAACTAAACTCCACAACTAGGGTTGTGGGAACCATGAGCGATTAACAAAGTATGAATAGTAAATAAGCAGTTCTTGAATAGTGTTTTGCATGTATTGATAATTCTTTCATTTAAAAGTCTTTTTAACGGTGCGCAACGTTAGAACTAGCCTTGTTGCTACTTTCCAAACCAAGGAGGTAATCAACAAGAAAAGAATTATCAACATAGATTTAGTGTGATACTATTTAATAGTCTAGTGTCGATTGGTGCGAAGTATTAACTAAGCAAATCATCGATGTGATGTCTAATATGAGGTAAAGGTAAGGGTTAGTAAATTATACACACATAGCCGGACCAAGATGCAGGGTGAAATTCTCTAGATGCCGGATCAAGAATTTAGAGATACCTAGCTTATCACTTTGCATGTAGTAGACTAGGAAGGGATTGTTTTTACTAGGATTACTGCATTTTGAGCTTGTGGGGAACACGTATACCCTAGTTAATTATCTCATCTTGATAATAACCAAAATTGACTTTTGTTTACTGATTACTTACTAAATTCTTACAATTTGTTTCACAAATCCCCCCTTTAATTACTTGTTTCTGGAAGTAATTTGACTAAACTAATATAATTATTGGTTAAAGTTAAGTCTAGACCATTTTTCTCATGGGATCGACCCCAACCTACAAGTTGGGTTCTGTACTTGATAGCGTTCTCTTATGCTTCTTTAGGGAGGTATAATTTGAGCGTATCAAATTTTGGCGCCGCTGTCGGAGAATTTAGCTTTTAGATTTATTTTAACTACATTATTGAACTTTAGTCAAATATTTCCTAATTTTACTTTTTTTATTTTTGTTTTTGTCTCTCTTAGGTTCTAACTCTAGTGTATGCCAAGTACACGGAGCCAGGGTGAACCACTTACTCCTTACGATCTAGAGTTGAACCGAACTTTGTGAAGAATGAACAATCAAGGAGTTCAAGTTAATCCTATCGGAGGCAATCTAGGTGATAAAGTTGAGTTGCAACCTCCGAGGGTAGTTGGTGGGGACAATCAGGTTCTAGCTGAAAATCAATTGGGAGATACATTGAGGGTGCATGGTCAACTAGGCCCACGACTGCATGAAAATTATAGGGGCAACGTCAATAATGCTGACTCTAATGGACCTCTTGTCCTACCCCCTTTGCCTCCGGGGCACACATTTGTAGTGACCATTAGCTTGATGTAGATGTTTACAGCTAGGGGCTTGTTCTCAGGGTTGCCATCGGAGGACCCACATGCTCACATAGCCAAGCTAAGGGTGGTTTGCAAGAGCTGTGTAGGTCGACCAGACTTGGATATGGATGTCATCGGATTGCAAGTGTTCCCTCTATCACTGATAGGCGATGCTGTTGTATGGTTCACTAAGCTTTCTTATAACTCAATCTATACATGAGACCAACTGAAAGATGTGTTCTTTGCAAGATATTATCTAGTGTCTAAGATGCTCAATCACAAAGATAAGGTCAACAATTTTGTGGCATTACCTAAAGAGTATGTGAGTAGCTCTTGGGACAGATTCACTGCGTTCATAAGAGGTGTTCCGAATCACTGTATTGATGATGAGTCACTGAAGGAATATTTCTATCGAGGTCAGGATGACAACAATAAAGCAGTGCTTGATACTATTGCTGGAGGCTCATATGGTGAGTGCACATACGCACAGATTGCAAAAAAACTGGAGAAAATTTCTCGCAACAATAAAGCATGGAACACTAGGAGGTCGGATACTAGGAGAAACACATTTGCCGTTCATGCTACAAACAACCAGTCTGCAGATGAGATTCGTGAGGAGATGGCTCAGATGAGGACCGAGTTGGGGTTGGTATTGAAGCATGTGAGTGGAGGTATGGAAAAGGTAAATGCTGTGAACTACTTGACTAGAACTCCACCACTAGTTAAAGAGTGTTACTATGAAGAGGATGCTTATGCGGTGAATGATCAGACGGGGGGTTTCTGACCAAACCCCCAAGGATCCAACATGGACAATTGGCGCCATAGTCAAGGAAACCAAGGTCGAAACTATGGAAATTACAACCGAGAGGGTCAATATGTCCAGAATGGGAACTTCAATCGCGACAACAACTACAATAGGAATAACTATGGCAACAGAAACGATCGGGTTGGACCTTATGTTCCCCCTCAAAATTGGGAATCTGGTACTAGGAAAGCTAGAGGAAATATGGCACGTATTGAAGATATGATGCAGAAGATGATGAAAAGGTATGATGCAACTAATGAGAATGTGAAGGAGATGAGAAACGACTTGTCTGGTATTGGTCAAAAGGTTGATGCCCATTTATTGTCAATAAAGCATCTAGAGCAGCAGATGACTCAGTTGTCTACTACAGTGAACCCACGCCAACCTGGCACTCTTCCTAGCAACACCATCCAGAATCCAAAGAATGATGGTCATTGTATGGCAGTTACTACTCGAGGGGGTAAGCAAACCATTGATCCACTTATGCAGTCTGTGGTGGATGTTGAGATTAGAAAAGAAGATGAGGTGGTAGAGGTTACAAAAGAGACTGAGAACGCGATAGAGAAAGAAACAGAGCTATCTCAGAAAGTGGTCCCCATACCTAGAACTCCACCACCTTTTCCACAGAGGTTAGTGAAGAAGACTGAAGATGGTAAATATCACAGGTTTATTACTATGTTGAAGCAGCTTTCCATCAATGTTTCGTTGATAGAAGCTTTGGAGCAAATGCCTGGGTATGCAAAGTTTATGAAAGATATGGTGAGAAAGAAAAGGTCTGTGAGTTTTGAAGATGATGATAGATTGCAGCATTGTAGTGTTATTGCTACAAGATCTCTTGTGCAGAAGAAGGAAGATCTTGGTGCTTTCACGATTCCATGTACTATAGGGTTGTTACCGTTTGCTAAGGCATTGTGTGATCTTGGTGCTAGCATCAACCTCATGCCATTTTCTATTTACAAGAAGTTGGGTCTAGGGGATCCAAAGCCTACTACAATGAGGTTACTTATGGCCGATCTAACTGTAAAAAGGCCCATTGGTGTACTCCATGATGTGTAGTGAAATTGGAGTCGTTCATCTTTTTGCCGAATTTTGTGATTCTTGACTGTGAGGTTGATTTTGAGGTTCCCATCATCCTTGGGAGACCAATCCTTGCCACAGGGCATGCATTGGTTGATATGGAGAAGGGGCAGATGAAGTTCAGACTAAACAATAAAGAAGAAACTTTCAATATTTGTAGGTCCATGAAGCAGGGTAGTGAGCTCCAAATGGTATCTGCTATAACTTACAGAGTTGATAGTGAAACATAAGTTCAAATTGAAGAGCGACTAGGTGTTGAGGCACTAGCAACAATTATGATGAATTTCGATAGTGATGGTATTGAAGAGTACGATGAGTTGGTAGCTGCACTCGATAGGTGCGAATATTGGTCAAAACCAAAGAAGTATGAGTTAGACATGAAGAATCGTGAGTCCCCACCCGCGAGACCATCTATTATGGAGGCACCAAAATTGGAGCTTAAGGCTCTACCACCGCATTTGCGGTATGTATTCTTAGGTAGAGATAATACTTTGCCGATCATCATTGCAGAAGATTTAAATGCAACGCAAGTAGAGTACTTGGTGATTGTGTTAAAGATATTCAAGCGAGCTATCGGGTTGACTATTGCAGATATTATTGGAATTCCTCCCGGTATTTGTTCTAACAAAATCCAACTCATGCCAGATCACAAGCCTAGTATCGAGCACCAGAGAAGATTAAATCCACCTATGAAAGAGGTAGTTAAAAAGTAGGTCATTAAGGACTTCTCTAAAATTGCATATCCGTTGTGCAAACTGCTCGAAAAAGAGTATAAGTTTGATTTTGATGATGCTTGTCTGAGAGCATTTGGAGAGTTGAAGGAGAAGTTGGTTACTACACCTATCATTATTTCACCGGATTGGGGACAACCGTTTGAGGTAATGTGCGATGCGAGTGGAGTGATGCTTGGTGTAGTATTAGGATAGAGGAGAGAAAAAAATTCTTCACCCTATTTACTATGCTAGCAAAGCTCTAAATGTGGCCCAGAAGAATTATACTGTGACTGAACAAGAACTTCTTGCGATGGTTTTCGCATTCGAGAAATTTCGATCCTACTTGCTTGGTACTAAGGTCATAGTGCATACTGACCATCCTGCATTGAGGTATTTAATGGCGAAGAAGGATGCAAAACCGAGGTTGATTAGATGGGTATTGTTGCTGCTAGAGCTTGATTTTGTGGTAAAAGATAGAAAGGGACCGAAAATCAAGTTGTCAATCACTTGTCCAGATTAGAGGAAGAGGATATGCTAAAGCTTGGTGATAGGGCTGAAATTAATGATGCTTTTCCAGATGAATAGGTATTGGCTGCTTCTCATGATCTGATTCCTTGGTTCGCAGACTTTGCTAATTATTTGGCAAGCGATTTGGTGCCCCCGGACTTGACTTTTCACCAAAGGAAAAAGTTTATGCATGATGTGAAGAAATTCTTTTGGGATGAGCCTTACTTGTATCGTAGTTTTGCTGATGGGATGATTCGTCGCTGTGTGCCCGAGGTCGAGATGTTGAGTGTACTTGAAGAATGCCATTCATCGCCTATTGGTGGGAATCATAGTGGTATTCGGACTGCGCATAAGATTTTGCAGTGTGGGTACTATTTGCCTACCATCCACCAAGATGCTTATGATTTTGCCAAGTCTTGTGATCATTGCCAAAGAGAAGGAGGGATTTCGAAGAGGCAAGAGCTTCCTATGAATCCTATATTGGTGATAGAGTTGTTTGATGTATGGGGCATTGATTTGATGGATCCATTTGTGAGTTCACATGGGATGAAGTGTATTCTTGTTACGGTTGATTATGTATTGAAGTGGGTGGAAACAGTTGTGCTCCCCAACAATGAAGGTAAAAGTGTCACCATATTTTTGAAAAAGAATATCTTCTCCATATTTGGTACACCGAGGGCGATTATCAGTGATGGAGGTTCCCACTTTTGTAATAGGTTATTCAAGGCGCTACTTGAGAAATATGGTGTCCGCCACAATGTAGCCACTCCTTACCATCCGCAGAGTAGTGGGCAAGTTGAAGTGACCAACAGAGTGATCAAACAGATTTTGGCAAAGACTGTGAATGCTAATAGAATGGATTGGTCATGGAAGCTTGATGATGCTCTATGGGCCTATCGCACTGCATACAAGACTCTCATAGGTATGTCTCCTTACCAACTTGTTTATGGGAAGTCTTGCCATTTATCGGTAAAACTAGAGCATAAAGCTTTATGGGCGATGAAGAAGCTAAATTTGGACTGGGGCGCTGCATCTAATCAAAGAATGAATGACTTGAATATGCTTGATGAATTTCGCCTAAAACCTTATGAAAGTATAGCCTTGTACAAAGAGAAGATGAAGAGGTATTATGATCAAAGATTTGAAAAGCAAGAATTTGATATGGGTGATCTTGTGCTCCTATTCAACTCTAGGTTGTGCTTGTTTCCGGGAAAATTCAAATCCAAATGGACCGGGCCATTTTTACTCACAAAAGTGCTCCCCCATGGAGCGATTGAGCTTGAGAACAGTGAAGGAACAAGGTTCATGGTTAACGGGCAAAGGATCAAGATCTATATGGGAAACGCTGAAAGTGTGCAAGAAGTTGTTGAGGCCTATCATCTTGATGAACTCTAAGTATTCAAGAGGCTTGCGTCGTGCCGCGACGTGAAATCAAGCACTGCTTGGGAGGCAACCAAAGATGTATAATCTAGCCAACAATAGGTTTTTGTTTTCCATCTAGTAGTTTTGTTTGTTTAGTTGATTCTCTGTGTTAATTTAGATAGGTGTGTTAGTTTTGTACTAGTGTTGGCTAGAATTAGCATAGGGTCCGTGTCTAAAAACTGTCCAGAAAATGTAAAAATAATGGCGTAATGGTTGCTACATGTGTAGGGACGCGAAGCAAAATCTGCAGAACCAAGTCTGGTGCAGAGGTCTATGGACCCCATCGACGGCCCGTAAGTTAACTTACGGACCGTTAATGTCAATCGTAGATCCCAGGTAAGTTCCTAATTTTTTCCACGTGTAAGAGTGATCTACTGTTCTCGTGGGTCCAATACCCTAATGATGCCTGACCTGACCCGGACCCACCCGCTTGTTGATAGGTCTTCGGCGTTATGCGTCACAGGTTTGCTTCACCTAATCCATTATTCTTTACTTTTTCTGTGCATTGGAAAATTGCAACTTATTTTGTTGGGGGTAGGGTAAATGGATTGTGAGTGATAGGGTGAAGTCTGAGTAACCCAACTCATAATCCTCTCTTGGGGTTTTCTTGCCTGTGTTCTTTTCCCTCAAGAGACTGTTTAATTTCTGTTGAACCGGCATGTGTTAGGATTGTATGTGTAGAAGCATGAGAACGAATGAAGCATGATGGCAAAAGATTATTGAAAAAATGAAACCCGTCCAAAAAATTTATGATATTTGCTAAAACCTGTAGGCTTGAATGAGTTGAATGTGTTGGCTCTAAGTTTGACATGATAATGAATCAACTTGATGGCATGACTTAAGCTAAAGCTTTAACTGGGTAATCTGATAATTTGATAATGAAACTATGTGCCAAGAGTGTGCGAGAATAGTTGATTGTTCAAACAGTTTTTGTGCCAATCTAGAACTTGCCCGGTTAGTCCTGCTAAGACAATCTACTCTAGAGGCTAGGAAGTGATCGTAGGCCCTTGTTCTGATAAGTCCATAAATTGCCTAAAAGAAGAATCCAACCAAATGAAATAAATGCTCCCTTTGATCCAAATGCTTTGAGCTTAAATTAGACAAATTATATTTGTTTAGTCAAATTACTTCCAGAAACAAGTAATTAAAGGGGGGAGGGGGGATTTGTGAAACAAATTGTAAGAATTTAGTAAGTAATCAGTAAACCAAAGTCAATTTTGGTTGTTATCAAGATGAGAGAATTAACTAGGGTATACGTGTTCCCTACAAGCTCATAATGCAATAATCCTAGAAATAACAATCCTTTTCTAGTGTACTACATGCAAAGTGGTAAACTAGGTATCTCTAAATCCTTGGTCCGGCATCTAGAGAATTTCACCCCGCACATTGGTCCGGCTACATGTGTATAATTTACTAAACCTTACTTTTACCTCATATTAGATATCACATCGATGTTTGGCTTAGTTATTACTTCACACCAATCGACACTAGGCTATTAGATAGTATCACGCTAAATCTATGTTGATAGTTCTTTTCTTGTTGATTACCTCCTTGGTCCGGCAAGTAGCAACAAGGCGAGTTCTAACGTTGCGCACCGTTAAAAGGACTTTTAAATGAAAGAATTATCAATGCATGCAAAACACTATTCAAGAATTGCTTATTTACTAATCATACTTTGTTAATCTCTCATGGTTCCCACAACCCTAGTTGTGGAATTTAGTTACCCATAATAATATGAACACAATTCATTTTTTTAGATGAAAGAATTATGAACTTATGTAATTGAGCATAACAAACCCGGAATTTCCACTTGAATTTCAAAACCAAAACCTTCAAAACCCACTTATGAGATCAAGAATTTCTAGGTTTGCAAAAAATAATTTAAAGTCACAAAGTAGAACTAAAGTAATAAAGTCTAACCCCCAAAAACGAGGTTTACATGCCCTATATATAGAACAATAAGTCCTAACTAAAAAGAAAATGAAATAAGGAAATTATGTTCAGGTACGCATCTTCATTCCACGAGACTGACTCACGGACCGTCAATGGATCTACGGTCCGTGAGTCCCTTCCGTCACCCAGGACTTAGGCAATATTTTCAGCTTCCAAAACTCAACTTCTTTGAAGCAAACGACGGACCACCAGTACGCATTGTAGATCGATCTACGGTCCGTCGATCCCTCTCCGTGGCTCCACACTTAGAATCTTCAAAAATCAGGTACTGGAACCCTCGCAGTATCATTCTACGAATCAGAGTCTGTAGATCAATCTACGGACTGTCAATGACCACTGTGGTTCCATACTTGGTCAGATTTCCCTGATTTGCCTTCCATGCCTTGCCTGTTGATCTACGATCACCATCTACGGAGCATCAATGGACCTACGGTCCATAGATCACCTCCGTAGATGCCCTTTTCTGCACATCTTTCATTTGTCTCTTTATTTCTGCGTCCAAACATATTTCCTGCAAAAACACAATAAAAACACATAAAAACTAATACAAAAAGGCCCTAGACACACACAACTCTTAAGTGAAATGCATTAAAAATACCGTAAACTCACAGTATATCAACACCCTTAACTTAAATTCGTTGTTTGTCCTCAAGCGACACATTAAGACTCTAACCGACACTTGTATAGAAGCAAGCAATTTAAGCACAAGCAATCTCATGGCTCTGTATCCCAAATCTATTTTCGTGTGCAAAATCTGTTCTCTTAGACTCGACAAGCTAATTCATGCGGATCAAAATATGACAAAGATCGACAAACCAACACACAACATACACTGTTTCACTATCACCAAGGTACCAACTTTCCGACAATGTAACTAGTGCCCTTACTTCAAACGAAATCCCTTTTTCACACAATGAAAATGAATTTGAGTACAATGATTCATTCAACACTCACACTCAGAAGTAACTTCAAGTACAGTTAGTGCTCAATACCATAGGCTTGCCCTTATTTTCACTACTTAGACTCTCCAAACTTGGTTCTAGGATCATTGTATGACTTTCTTGGCTTGTAATGTAGGCTCAGGGTCAGGTGTGGTACATTTGGGTACTTTTTAGTGACTTTGTTCCCTCCTTGACATTACATTAGGCTTTCTACCTCTTTTTGCCCTATTTTTGACATCCTACCATTTTACCTTCTTTCCCTTGATTCTCTTCAACCATGGATGTGACATTAGACTTTGTCGCTCTTTATTTTTCACTTTCATCTTCTTCTTGCGTTTTATTCTTTTCTTTAGCTTTCAACAAGTCACATCCTTTCCTTTCTTTTCTTTTTCTCTTTTTCAACATCAAACTCTTTTCATACCCATTTTTCTTTCAGTTTCCTCTTTCATAGCCACCCTCAACTTATGGATTTTCCATTGGTTGAGGTGCACAATACCCAATGTCAGGTCAGGGCCAAGATTGAGGTTACTTTTTACATTAGCCACCCTCAACTTAGGCTTTTGGCCTAAGTCGAGGTGCACATGTCCAAGGAGGGACCGGGGCCAACATAATAGATTGTGGGAAGGTGAGTTAGGGGTTTAGAAAGAAATGGTCTAATTTAATCTCAAAGCATTTGGATCAAAGGGAGCATTTATTTCATTTGGTTGGATTCTTCTTTTAGACAATTTATGGACTTATCAGAACAAGGGCCTATGATCACTTCCTAGCCTCTAAAGTAGATTGTCTTAGCAGGCCTAACCGGGCAAGTTCTAGATTGCCACAAAAACTGTTTGAACAATCAACTATTCTTGCACTTGGCATACAGTTTCATTATCAGATTACCCAGTTCAAGTTTTAGCTTAAGTCATGCCATCAAGTTGATTCATTATCATGTCATACTTAGAACCAACACATTCAACTCATTCAAGCGTATAGGTTTTAGCACATATCACAAATTTTTTGGACGAGTATCATTTTTTCAGAATTTGCCATCATGCTTCATTCGTTCTCATGCTTCTACACATACAATCCTAACACATGCCGGTTCAACAGAAATTAAATAGTCTCTTGAGGGAAAAGAACACATGTAAGAAAACCTCAAGAGAGGATTATGAGTTGGGTTACTCAGACTTCACCCTATCACTCACAATCCATTTACCCCACCCCCAACAAAATAAGGTGCAATTGTCCCCAATGCACAGAAAAAGTAAAGAATAATGTATTAAGTGAAGCAAACCTGTGATGCATAGCACCGAAGACTTATCAACAAACGGGTGGGTCCGGGTCGGGTCAGGCATCATTAGGGTTTTGGACCCACGAGACCCCGTCTACGGTCCGTAGATCACTCTTACACTTGAAAAAAATTAGGAACTTACCTGGGATCTACAGTTGACATTGACGGTCCGTAGGTTAACTTACTGGCCATCGATGGGGTTCGTAGACCTCTGCATCAGACCTGTTTCTGCAGATTTTGCTTCGCGTCCCTGCACATGTAGCAACCATTAGGCCATTATTTTAAAATTTTCTGGACACTTTTTAGACACGGACCCTATGCTAATTCTAGCCAACACTAGTACAAAACTAAAACACCTATCTAAATTAACACAAAGAATCAACTAAACAAAGAAATCTAATAGATGGAAAACAAAAACCTATCGTTGGCTAGATTGTACATTTTGGGTTGCCTCCCAAGTAGCGCTTGATTTAACGTCGCGGCACGACACATGCTTCTTGATTACTCAGAGTTCATCAAGATGATAGGCCTCAACAACTTCTTGCACACTTTCTGCTTTTCCCAGATAGATCTTGATCCTTTGCCCATTAACCATGAACCTTGTTCCTTCACTGTTCTCAAGCTCAAACGCTCCATGGGGGTGCATTTTTGTGAGCACAAATGGCCCGATCCATTTGGATTTGAGTTTGCCCGGAAACAAGCGCAACCTAGAGTTGAATAGGAGCACAAGATCACCCACAATAAATTCTCGCTTTTCAATTCTTTGATCATGATACCTCTTCATCTTCTCTTTGTATAATCTGAACTTTCATAAGGTTTTAGGCGAAATTCATCAAGCATATTCAAGTCATTCATTCTTTGATTAGATGCGGCGCCCCAGTCCAAATTTAGCTTCTTCATCGCCCACAAAGCTTTATGCTCTAGCTCTACCGGTAAATGGCAAGACTTCCCATAAACAAGTTGGTGAGGAGACATACCTATGGGAGTCTTGTATGCAGTGCGATAGGCCCATAGAGCATCATCAAGCTTCCTTGACCAATCCGTTCTATTAGAATTCACAGTGTTTGCCAAAATCTGTTTGATCTCTCTGTTGGTCACTTCAACTTGCCCACTACTCTGCGGATGGTAAGGAGTGGATACATTGTGGCGGACAACATATTTCTCAAGTAGCGCCTTGAACAACTTATTACAAAAGTGGGAACCTCCATCACTGATAATCGCCCTCGATGTACCAAATATGGAGAAGATATTCTTTTTCAAAAATATGGTGACACTTTTACCTTCATTGTTGGGGAGCACAACTGTTTCCACCCACTTCAATACATAATCAACCGCAACAAGAATATACTTCATCCCATGTTAACTTACAAATGGAACCATAAAATAAATGTCCAATACATCAAACAACTCTATCACCAATATAGGATTCACAGGAAGCTCTTGCCTCTTTGAAATCCCTCCTTCTCTTTGGCAACGATCACAAGACTTGGCAAAATCATGAGCATCTTGGTGGATGGTAGGTCAGTAGTACCCACACTGCAAAATCTTATGCGCAGTCTGAATACCACTATGATGCCCACCAACAGGCGATGAATGGCATGCTTCAAGTACACTCAACATCTCAACCTCGGGCACACAGCGACGAATAATCCCATCAGCACAACTATGATACAAGTAAGGCTCATCCCAAAAGAATTTCTTCACATCATGCATAAACTTTTTCCTTTGGTGAAAAGATAAGTCCGGGGGAACCAAATCGCTTGCCAAATAATTAGCAAAGTCTGCGAACCAAGGAATAAGATCATGAGACACAAAGCAATACCTATTCATCTGGAAAAACATAATTAAGTTTAGCCTTATCACCAAGCTTTAGCATAACCTCTTCCTCTAATCTGGACAGGTGATCAATAACTTGATTTTCGGTCCCCTTTCTATCTTTTACCACAAAATCAAACTCTTGCAACAACAATACCCATCTAATCAACCTCAGTTTTACATCTTGCTTCGCCATCAAATACCTCAATGCAGAATGGTCAGTAGGCACTATGACCTTAGTACCAAGCAAGTAGGATCGAAATTTCTCGAATGTGTAAACCACCTCAAGAAGTTCTTGTTCAGTCACTGTATAATTCTTTTGGGCCACATTTAGAGCTTTGCTAGCATAGTAAATAGGGTGAAGAATTTTTTCTCTCTGCTGTCATAATACTACACCAAGCACCACTTCACTCTCATCGCACATTACCTCAAACGGTTGTCCCTAGTCCGGTGAAATTATGATAGGTGCAGTAACCAACTTCTCCTTCAACTCTCCAAATGCTCTCAGACAAGCATCATCAAAATCAAACTTATACTCCTTTTCGAGCAGTTTGCACAACGGATGTGCAATTTTAGAGAAGTCCTTGATGATCTCCTTTTTAACTACCTCTAGCATATGTGGATTTAATATTCTCTGGTGCTCGATACTAGGCTTGTGATCTGGCATTACTTGGATTTTGTGAGAACAAATACCGGGAGGAATCCCAATAATATCCGCAATAGTCCACCCGATAGCTCGCTTGAATATCTTTAGCACAGTCACTAAGCACTCTACTTGTCTCGCATTTAAATTTGCCGCAATGATGACCGGCAAAGTATTATCTCTACCTAATAATACATACCGCAAATGCGATGGTAGAGCCTTAAGCTCCAATTTCGGTGCCTCCACAATAGATGGTCTCGCGGGTGGGGACTCATGATTCTTCATGTCTAACTCATACTTCTTTGGTTTTGACCGATATTCGCACCTATCGAGTGCAGCTACCAACTCATCGTACTCTTCAATACCATCACTATCGAAATTCATCATAACTGTTGCTAGTGCCTCAACACCTAGTCGCTCTTCAATTTGCACTTATGTTTCACTCTCAACTTTGTAAGTTATAGTAGATACCGTTTGGAGCTCACTACTCTGCTTCATGGACCTACAAATATTGAAAGTTGCGTCTTTATTGTTCAGTCTGAACTTCATCTACCCCTTCTCCATATCAACCAACGCACGCCCTGTGGCAAGAAATGGTCTTCCAAGGATGATGGGAACCTCAAAATCAACCTCATAGTCAAGAATCACAAAATCCGCCGAAAAGATGAACGACTCCACTTTCACTAGCACATCATGGAGTACACCAATGGGCCTTTTTACGGTTCGATCAGCCATAAGTAACCGCATCGTAGTAGGCTTTGGATCCCCTAGACCCAGCTTCTTATAAATAGACAATGACATGAGGTTGATGCTAGCACCAAGATCACACAATGCCTTAGCAAAGTGTAACAACCCTATAGTACATGAAATCGTGGAAGCACCAGGATCTTCCCTCTTCTGCACAAGAGACCATATAGCAATAGTGCTACAATGCTGCAATCTATCATCATCTTCAAAACTCACAAACCTTTATTTGTCACCATATCCATAAACTTTGCATACCCAGACATTTGCTCCAAAGCTTCTATCAACGAACGTTGATGGAAAGCTGCTTCAACATATTAATAAGCCTGCGATACTTACCATATTCAGTCTTCTTCACTAACCTCTGTGGAAAAGGTGGTGGAGGTCTAGGTATGGGGACCACTTTCTGAGATATCTCTGCTTCTTTCTCTATCGCTTTCTCAGTCTCTTATCTAACCTCTGCCACCTCATCTTCTTTTCTAATCTCAACATCCACCACAGACGGCATGTGTAAATCAATGGTTTGCTTACCCCCTCGAGTAGTAACTATACAATGACCATCATTCTTTGGATTCTGGATGGTGTTGCTAGGAAGAGTGCCAGGTTGGCGTGGGTTCACTATAGTAGACAACTGAGTCATCTACTGGTCTAGATGCTTTATTGACACTGCATGGGCATCAACCATTAGCAAAGAAGATCACTTGCCAAGTAGTTAGCAAAGTCTGCGAACCAAGGAATCCGATCATGATAAGCAACCAATACATGTTCATCTAGAAAAAAGATCATCAATTTTAGTCCCATCTCCTAGCTTGAGCATAGCTTCTTCCTCTAATCTGGACAAGTGATCGACAACTTGATTTTCTGTCCCCTTTCTATCTTTCACCTCAAAATCAAACTCTTGCAGCAACAACACCCGTCTAATCAACCTCGGTTTTGCATCCTTCTTAGCCATCAAATACCTCAATACAAAATGGTCAGTATGCACTATCACCTTAGTACCAAGCAAGTAGGATTGAAATTTCTCGAATACGAAAACCACAGCAAGGAGTTCTTGTTCAGTCACTATATAGTACTTTTGAGCCACATTTAGAGCTTTGTTGGCATAGTAAATAGGATGAAAAATCTTTTCTCGCCTCTGTCCCAATACCACACCAAGCGCCACTCCACTCGCATCACACATTACTTCAAACGGTTGTCCCCAATTCGGTGAAATAATGATAGGTGCAGAAACTAGCTTTTCTTTCAACTCTCCAAATGCTCTCAGACAAGCATCATCAAAATCAAACTTACACTCCTTTTCGAGCAATTTACACAATAGGTGTGTAATTTTGGAGAAATCCTTGATAAACCTCCTATAAAAGCCTGCATGCCCAAGAAAACTTCTAACACCTTTAACAGAGATAGGTGGTGGAAGCTTTTCTATTACCTCGACTTTCGCTCTATCCATTTCAATACCCTTCTCAGAAATCTGATGACCCAGAACGATCCCCTCTTTCACCATGAAGTGGTACTTTTCCCAATTGAGCACAAGATTGCACTCTTCACACCGCTTAAGTACCTCGGCCAAATGATCCAAACAACCATCAAATGAGTCACCTATCACAAAGAAATCATCCATAAATACATCAATAGTGTCCTCCACCATATCAGAAAATATCGACATCATGCAATACTGGAAGGTCGCTGGAGCATTACACAACCCAAATGGCATTCGTTTGAAGGCGAAAGTCCCATAAGGGCAAGTGAAGATGGTCTTCTCTTGGTCTTATGGAGCTATGGAGATCTGATTGTAGCCCGAATAACCATAAAAAAAATAATACCAACCCTTACCAGCAAGGCGGTCTAACATCTAATCCATGAACGGCATAGGGAAGTGATCCTTTTCTGTCCAAGCTTTCAATTTACGGTAGTCCATGCATACTCTCCATCCATTAATTGGCTGCATTGGAATGAGCTCGTTTTTCACATTAGGAACCACAATAATCCCACCTTTCTAGGGCACACAGTGAACAGGACAAACCGAACTACTATCTGCAATGGGATAAATGACTCTAGCACCCAACCACTTGATGATTTCCTTTTTCATTACCTCTTGCATATGTGTATTTCGTCTCCTTTGGTGCTCAATACTAGGCTTGTGATCCGGCATGAGTTGGATTTTATGAGAACAAATGCTAGGAGGGATCCCAATTATTTCCGTAATAGTCCACCTAATAGCCCGTTTGAACCTCTTCAACAGAGAAACCAAAGCCTCAACTTGTTCTGCATTCAAATCGGCCACAATGATGACCGGTAAAGTACCATCTCTCCCCAAGAATACATACTCAAATGTGATGGTAGACCCTTAAACTCCAATTTTGGAGCCTCTTCAACAGACGGTTTTATGGCTGGAGAGTCACGATTCTTTATATCTAACTCCAATTTCTTCTATTTGGGGCAAAATTCGAACCTATCAAGTGCGGAAACTAAATCATTATAGTCTTCAATACCATCACCCTCAAAATTCATCATTACCGCTGCAAGTGCATCAACACCCAACCGCTCTTCAATAGACACATCAGAACATCGCTCCACAATATGAGTCACCACTGACACTGACTTGAGATCACTTTCCTGCTTCATGGACCTACATATATTAAAAGTTACCTCTTCACTATTCAATCGGAACTTCATCTGCCCTTTCTTCATATCGACCAAGGCACACCCAGTAGCAAGGAATGGTCTCCTAAGGATGATGAGAACCTCAAAATCAACCTCACAATCAAGTATCACAAAATACGCCGGAAAGATAAAGACTTCACTTTCACAAGTACATCTTGGAGAACACCAATGTGCCTCTTCACAGTTCTATAGGCCAGGAGCAATCGCATCGCAGTCGGTTTTGGAGCCCCTAAACCCAACTTCTTGTAAATTAACAATGGCATCAGATAAATGCTAGCACCCAAATCACACAACGCATTAGAAAATGCAACAACCCGATGATACATGGAATAATGAAGGCACCAAGATCCTCCTTCTTCTATACAAGTGACCTCGTAGCAATAGAACTACAATGTTGCAACCTATCATCATCTTCAAAACTCACAGCCCTTTTCTTCGTCACCAAATCTTTCATGAATTTCGCATACCCAAGCATTTGTCTCAAAGCTTCCATCAACGGAACATTGATGGAAAGCTGTTTCAACATAGTAATAAACCTGCGGTATTTTCCTTCTTCATTCTTCTTTACCAACCTCTGTGGGAATGGAGGTGGAGGTCTAGGAATGGGAACAAATTTTTGGGTTATCTCCGCTTCCTTTTCTATAGCATTCTTCGACTCTCCAGTAACCTCAATCTCATCATCATCTTTTTCAACCACAATTTCAACCTCAGATGGCATAGGTGGATCAATGGTCTATTTACCCCCTCGAGTAGTGACTGCCATACAATGACCATCATTCTTTAGATTCTGGATGGTATTGGTAGGAAGTGTGCCAGGCTGAAATGGATTTACTGTAGTGGACAACTGATTCATCTGTTGCTCAAGTTGCTTAATCGACACTGCATGGGCATCAAAATTTTGACCAATTCCAGACAAGTCATTCCGCATCTTCTTCACATTCTCATCAGTCGAATCGAACCTCTTCATCATCTTCTACATCATATCCTCAATCCGTGACATACTACCCCCGGCTTCCCTATTGCCAAATTCTTGATTTGCAGCGGGAACATAAGGACCAACCCTATCATTTCCGTTGCCATAGTTGTTTCGATTGTAGTTGTTGTCGTGATTGTATTTCCCATCCCAGACATATTGACCCTCTCGGTTATAGTAGCCATAGTTCCGACCTTCGTTTCCTTTCCCTTGGCGCCAATTATCTGAGTTGGAACCTTGGGCATTGGCTCGGAAACCCCTCATCTGATCATTCACCAAGTAAACATCTTCCTCAAAATAACATTCCTCAACTGGTGGTGATTGAGTCCTACTCAAATAATTCACCGCATTTATCTTTTTTGGACCTCCGCTTACATGCTTTAATACCAACCCAAGTTCTGTCCTTATCTCAACCATCTTCTCACGAATGTTATCGGTAGATTGACTAGGTGCATATTGAACTGCAATAGTGCTTCTTCCGACTTTTGAGTTCTCCATGCTTTATTGTTTCGGGAAATCTTCTCCAGTTTCTCAGCAATCTCCTCAAAAGTGCACTCACCATATGATCCTCCAACAATAGTATCAAACACAACCTTACTATTGTCATCTTGACCTCTGTAGAAATACTCCTTCAGTGACTCATCATCAATATGGTGGTTCGAAACACTTCTTATGAATGTAGTGAACCTGTCCCATGAACTACTAACAGACTCTCTAGGTAGTGCAAAGAAGTTGTTGAGTTTATATTTGTAGTTCAGCTTCTTTGACAACGGAAAGTACTTGGCCATGAACACCTTGTGCAATTGGTCCCATGTATGAATCGAGTTGTACGGAAGCTCAGAAAACTATACAGCAACATTATCGGTCAATGATAGAGGGAAGAATCTCAACCCTATGACGTTCGTATCCAACTCCAGTCGCCCCACACAACTTTTACAAACATTCCTCAACTTGGCCATGTGCCCATGCGGATCTTCCGAACCCATACAAGAAAATAACCCCCTTGCTGTAAGCATCTGCATCAAACTACTAGTCACTATGAATGTATGCCCCAGAGGTAGACGAGGAAGAACAATGGGTCCTTCAGATTCAACAGTGTCGAATTCGACCCTGTAATTAACACGCATTCTTGGTTCAGGTGGATCCTGCACCCTCAATGCATCTCCAAGTAGATTATCACCACGAACCTGAGCATTATCATTATTCACTTGTTCCTCAGGCTCATCTATGAGTGGATTATCACTGACCCCTTGAATATTCATCTTTCTCAAAGTTTTGCTCAACTTTGGATCGTATGGGGTCAATGGTTCGCCTTGACTCCGTGTACTTGGCATACACTAGAGTTGAAACCTAAAGAAAATAAAAACAAAATAAAACGTAAAATTAGGAAATAATTGACTAAAGTTCAATAATGTAGTTATACTTAATCTAAAAGCCTTATTCCCCGGCATCGGCGCCAAAATTTGATACGCTCAAATTACACCTCCTTAAAGAAGTATAAGCGACCGTTGTCAAATAAAGAACCCAACTAGTAGGTTGTGGTCGATCCCACAAGGAATATGGTTTAGACTTAAACTTAACTCACTATTATATTCATTTAGTCAACTTATTTTTGAGACAAGTAAGTAAAGTGGGGGGGGGGGGGGGTTTGTGAAAAAAATAACTTGATTGTTGTTAAGTAACAAGTGAACAAGATTCAAAATTTTGT
>JAJOOE010002095.1:0-42047 GCA_036250405.1 Solanum raphanifolium
AATCATCATACAAACATGAATTACATAACATCACATTCAATTCATAGCCTTCAATCAATAACCAACACAAACTAGGGTTAGAATTAGGAAAAGAAGGAGAAACATGGGTCTCATGGGGAATTCTTCAAGAAACCACCAATACAACATAAATTCATCCATAATTGTTCATATAACATCAATCAAAGTCAGTTTATAACATCAATTTCACTTTAGAAAAAAGACCCACGTTTTTGGATTAAAACATAGAAATTGGAGATTTTGAAATTCATCTTGAAGGGGCCTCTTGGGGGAAAGGAATCCCAAGAGTGATAAGGAACCATACCTTATAGATGAATTAGCCACGAAAATCCGAGTTGAAACCTTGGAGAGTTGTTCTTCTTCTTGAAGTTCCAATCTTCTTCAATGGAGTTCTTGAGAAGAGAGAGAGTAGAGAGAAGGAGGAGCTTTAGCTTTAGATCTTTGGGGTTTTGTGTTTGAGTGATAAAAGTGAGGTAAATTGACTTAAAAATCATTATATACACGTCCCCTAAAGTACCCTAAAGACCCCTCACTTAAATGGACTCTTTAATGAAGTAAAAATAGATTTCTGAATTTCTGCATTTTTGTTGCGAAACAAGTCCGCGACGCGGAGCTGTTCCCTGAAGATATTTGGAATTAAATTTCGAGACAGTAGAGTCCGCGACACGACCGCGTCGCGAACTGGATTTTTGCTCCTTGGGGGAGTAAGTGCACGACACGCAGCTATTCCCTCCAAATGCAATCTGCAAGCTGCCTTGGCAGCTTGCTTAGCTAAGGTTGGGGTCCTCCTCGGGACCCCTTAGGGTGGCCCCGGGGAGTCGTATTCGAATGTTTTGGCCCTAGGAACATATATTTACCTATTTTAAACCTTTTCACCAGATTATACCATCATATGACACTCCCAAACCTGCCCAAAACCTAAGGACACACTCGAACACATTCTTCTCTAGTTTCCGGACGTCGTGGTCGTTTCTTGACGTTTAGACTTTTACTCTTCTAAACCAAGTCAATTACATTAGTTTAGGTTTATAAACATCATTTTGACTATTTTTAAGTCATTATTCATAAGGTGAGGCTCTAACTTAAGTCATAGAATTTCCGGGGTGTTACAAAGGCATCCGTTGGTCACGACTTAGTGACCAAACCTAGCTTTCGAGGCAGCCTTGGGGGACTGTTTTGGGGTCCTCCTCAAGGACCCCTCGTGTGGTCTTAGAGGAGTCGTACCCAGACGTTTAACCCCTAATCATGATGTTCTAAGTATGAAAGTCAATTTTACAAGTTTTCACCCTAATACAACACTCCAAACTTCAACGACAAGACCCTTAGAACTCACTAGTTCAAATGACTAGTTTCCGGACGTTATTGTCGTTTCTTGACGTTTGACCTCAAATTTCCTCGAACTAAACTTGAAGAGACAAATTACATTGTTTAATCAAGTTTACAACTTCAACTCACATGTGAGGCTCTAGTTTCACCCACTAGATTAAGTTAAACTTCCGTTAGGTCTTACTAGTTTCTACGGGGTGTTACATTATCCCCTCCTTGGGAACATTCGTCCCCGAATGACACTTAAATCGTCTTATGGAATTAAAGACTCAAAGCCAGCTGCCCAACAAGCAAGTATCATCAAAATGGAGCACAACCCAAAGATATACCATTCATAATGAACATCATACAAAAAGAGGAAAACTTCATATCCAAAAACATGGTCAATGCAATCCTAAGGAAATAGTACATCTATCAACCCATATGCATGACATTATCATATCTAGTTATGTTCAAGGAGGAACTACCTTCTCCTAGTCATAAGATGCTCAACATTCTATCACAGAGCTCAAATGCAAGTTTCCACCTTTAAATGACGTTCATTCAAGGAGAAATTTCTCAACTCCTTATTAGAACATGCTCAAAACCCATCATATTATAAAAACATAGGAGAAACTACCTTCTCCAACATAAGACAAGTTCAACATGTCATTTCATCAAGGTCCAACATAAGCATGTTCATTAACTATCTCATGAAGTCAAAATATGCACTCATCGTATACAATGCAGTTCAACATGAGGAGCATATAAGTCGTGAAGACTCACTTACTCTAAAACATGCATTCTCACAAGACATGCACAACATAAGGAGAATCATGCAAAAATTCATACAATGCACATAACTCCCAAAACACATAAACTCAAGAGGAACTAATTCACCTCAACATATTTCATTTCATTGGAGGAATTTCCTTCTCCAACTCAAATCATGTTTATCATATCAACTTAAGGCAACTATGAAATTTCTTCTTAAAATCACTTTTAGGCAATTCCAACCATACCCTCATGAAGTACATAGGCTATTCACTCTAAATGCACATATACATGAGGAACATAAGACAAGAAAACTCATTTTTATCATAAAACATGATTTCTCAAGAACATACTTATCATAAGGAAATCATGAAAATATATAAGTCACACATGACTCCTAAAGCATAACATAATCCCACCTAGGAACCCTTGGTCTCAAGCTAGAATAGGAATGGAAGAAAGAGATGAGGACATTGGGATTTCAACAAGTCATACTTTCTAAGCACACCATCCCCTCCTTAGGAGGAAAGCCCTTACTAAAATCCTCAAGTAATACTCCTTCCAAGCAAAACCAAAGACATGACCAAACTCACATTTGTCATCTTTGCAAAAGTCTATGGTTTCCAACAACTAGCAATATCATCCTCACATGACACAACAAGTACCAAATCCAAAAAGGAGACATTTGTACTTATTTGCCATCTTAATCAGCAGGTTATAACTAATGCACATTCAAGAGACCCATATTCTTTCTCACCACCAATATCAGAGCACCCCATAAAGAGATACTTCATGGTTTAGCAACTCTCCTTAGTCGCTCTTCCCATTCCTTGACTCCCTTGGAACTATTCCATAAGGAGGAATGGAGGAAAAAGTTGTATATCCGGACTAAGGTCAATACCAACTAAAAGTCTATTTCTCCCTCTTGGGAGGAATACCGACACACTATCGAGAAAGACTTCCGGAAACTCATTCACTACCGGCACCCACTCTAGAAAAAGGGGTCTTGGATTCAACATCCTTCAACCTAATACTAGGTTCATAAGGAAAAAATGGGACCTAACTATCCAGATCCTATCATCAATAAAGACATACCAGGCATGCAACCAATCCATACTAAGGGTCACATTCGAACCTAACATGTCAAGTCCCACAATATCAACAAGGTAGACTTTAGGGAACGTGGTAAAAGGGAAATCTTACATAAACCCTCTTTCTAACTTAAATCATTAACCGGGGTAAAAACCGAAAATGGTCCTATTAACTCACCCGGAGAACATCAAACCTCCTAGTCTCATAATGCATCATACAAGATAAGGTATTACAGGATGACAACATAGCACTTACACTCTCATGAAATTACTAACATACTGGTACCTTCATCCAAAGAATCTTTAAAGTCAATCCTAGTAGCATCCCTCTCTAAGGCCCTAACTAGGATATCACTCAAGGTTTTATATGAGTCTACTTCACCGGGTCTAAGTTTCTCAACTCACTACACCTCATAAGGGGAGATTTCAAGCAAACCTAACTTATGAACATCAAGGATACTCAACGACCTTGTTCTTTAAGCACATTATTCCCCACATCTTTGAACATACTACAAAGCTCATCATGACTTTCTATCAACATTACCTATATCCATAAAGAAATTCCATGTATACCCTAGGACTCCATCCATATTCACCATCAAGTCTTACCAAGTCATATTGCCATAATTGCCATAATTGCCATCACCTCTATTCCTTTTCTCCCTCAATCATAGAAGCATTCAACCTCTTAAATAGTCACATCTTGAGAACCACCGGATAAGAGATAATAGAGAGATCTTATAGAGTTAGGCTCTATGGCACGAGTCAAGAGTAATGAAGAAGTGGAATCTTAAGCATCTTATAGCCTCTCACTCATAAGTGTGGCACACTTCACACTTATGAACAAGATTCTACTCGATGTGGCCTATGAGACATGAACCTAAATTAACCCAAAACCTTATGCTTTGATGTCACGACCCGGGGTTACCCCCTAGACGTAACATGGCGTAGTTGACCCGGAAGGGGTCGCATACAAGCCCTTTGCATAATCATACACCTAATATCATAAGAAATAATGCGGAAATTAAAACTTTTTCTTCAACAAATGAAGTCTTTTTTTTCAAAATAGAAAGGAGTCTAAACATTGTCTCATTGGCCATCTATACACTCGAATACTTAGACATATAGGGATACAACCCTTACATAGTTCTAAAATGCAACTAATAAAAGAAACTATTAAGATATCTACTAAGTAAGATGTTGGTCCCCTAACTTGAGGACTCATCAACTGGCTTGGAGGATCACCTATTCCAAGCCCTTTGAACCAAAACCACCATCTCCATGAACCAACCCCCTACATTATAGAAAACATAGAAATATGGGTTAGCACAAAAATGTACTAAGTATGGTAGCCATGCACAAAACCATTAAAACATGCATGAAAAGGGACATTGCATTTGAAATCACGCTTTATGCCATTTTAGAACATCATCTTTGAAATAGTTGGAGAATGCAACCAATAAGGCAACTCATTTTGTATTTTTACATACAACTGAGATATTATTGTATTTATCAATGCATTGCGTCGTTATCTACTATTTTAAATGCTTTATATAAATTGTATTGTTATTATTGTTTTATTTCTGCATTGAGTCAAGTATCCATGAGTTGAGTTGAGTCGATGATGAGTATGTTTCCTTTTTATCAGTTCAAGCTTGCAAGTTATGTTCACTATTCCCCTTACATGCTCGTACATTCAATGTACTGATTCCATTTGGCCTGCATCATTTCATGATGCAGATCATGTAACTAGAGTCATCAACAAGAACATCGTTAATACCATATGCAGTTTGAGTTAGCTATGGTGACCCTCCTTGCTTTCGGAGGATATGATTTACATTTTTGTCAGGATGTCGTGGGTCTTGTTCCGACTTCTATATTTGTCATTTAGAGGCTTCATAGATAGATAGTAGAGTTTGAGAAGTTTGTTCATTTATTTTATTAAATGTTTTAAAGACTTGAGTTGCCTATTTCTGGCTATTTGAATATTCTATTATATTCAGAGTTTATCATTTGAGTTAAAGCTTTGTATCTAATTTTGTCTATTTTATTCAGTTTTAAACTTAGTATGCTTGAGTTAGTCTTTTGCTTTTAGTCAGCCTGGATGAGGGTTCTCTTGGGGACCAGCAATGATTCTCGAGTGCCGGCCATGTCTAGGGTGTAGACTCGGGTCGTGACAAACTTGGTATCATAGCACATAGTTCAAGTGTCCTAGGGTGTCTATGAAGCCTTGTTAAGTAGGATATTATTTATGGTTGAGGGCCCCACTTCTATAAATGAGGGACTACAGAAATTTAAGAAAAGTTTCCCTTTTTTCATACTCTAAATCGTGCAATAGAGCTATGTCATAGAGATTTATTCATACTCGTGCATTTCTCAGATCCATTTGCCCTACCCCTCATACTAAAGGTGGTTGAAAAGTAAAGCCCAAGATACTTATGGATAAGTTATTCTTGAGGAAGTCATGAGACTGTAGAGGGACTTGAGAAGAGCCTATGAGTGAGTTAACTTTTGAGACTCAAAAGAATGCGCTCATATTTATATGAATCGTGCGTTTGAGCTAAAAGCGAGTTGTACTCTTTTCTCTAAGCCTTGTTTCAGCTGAGGCCTTTAAGAGGATGGTATGTTTAGAGCTTTGGAATATCTTCACCATAAAAGATAGTATGAACTACGAGATTATGAGCAGTAGTAGTAAAGAGTGCCCGTAAGTCAAGAGAAGAGTATGCATATGTTCAGTAATTTAAGGGAAAGAGATAGTTATGAGGCAGATTATGTTATTGCAATTGTGCACCCAGTCAGTTATAAGTTATGAGATCCTTTATTAGTCAAGTAAGGAATAGTAATGTTGTAGAAGAGTTCTTGATAAGAGGAATAGTTATTAGCCATGATGAGAAAGAGTATATTGCTAACCAAAATAGAGTTGATGTCGATGTGTCATAGTGTTAGAGAAGACAAAATGTATGTGTGGAATTAGAAAGTAGAATATTCATAAGGTAATAGACCGAAGCTAGGTTTATGAACTTTGAAGAGGGGAGCCCCATAGTATTCAGAGGATGATAGAACTTTTGAGAGATAATGCACAGAAAGTGAGTAAGTAGTACTTAAGTTGCGGAGTGGAAATGAGAGGTAAGGATTGGATACTTGTCATGAGGTCTTAGTGAATGAGTGTTTCTAAAAATGTGCATAGTAGCGGTAAGTTAGTATAGTAGGCGAGTAATCATATTGATATTCGGGTTTAGGAATAAAATATTAATGTTGAATTTGAGATGATTGTCATGATAAAAAAGAATGGCAACATGAGGGTGATGATGTTAGTCTTGAGATTTATTCTAGAAGACTTAACATAGAGCAGGTGAAAAATTGAGGTGATTAGTTGCAATAAATATGAGTTGTATAAGTGAGATACCCTAACCTTTAGACAAGGGTAGTGAAGTGTGGCTAACTCACAAGAGTAACAAGATCATTAAGAGGTGTACCGAGAGGGTATGTAATCAGAAGAGGTTAAGGGAAACACCTTATAAAGAGGTCTTAGTACCTGCTTATGTAGAGTTCGGTAGTCATGAGATAAGCTTCTCCTGAGTGTTAGAGTCAAAGAGGATGTAGAACTATTAAAGATGATAGAATAGGTCAATAGCTTTCAAGTTTCAGCTTTAGACCTAAGGGGGAGATGACAAGATGAGAAATCAAGTCAAGTGTTCGAGAATAAGATAGTAATAAGTTCCAAAGAGTATGAGGGATATCTTTTCTGAGGTCATTTTAGTAATGGAGTGAAGTTAGAAAGAGAAGGTTAATGATCCTATCGTGATAATCATGGTGTAATAATTCTTTGTAAGGTTATTAATGACGAGGAAGAAGAAGATGAGGTTTTGCTATAAGAAATAGGTAAATGAGAGCCCTTAGTTGGTTTCGAATAGTAATGTGGACAAATTCTAGTTGGTATGGTAGAGATGATAAGAGTAACCATGTTCCATACCCAGTCCAGCCGTCATTCGAGGACTAATGATCCCAAGGAGAAGATATTGTAACACCCTAGAAATTTTTTGAGCTTAGACTCGAACCATCCTTTGTAGTGAGTAGGATTTCGCCGAAGAATTTAAAATTTTCGTAAGTGTTAAGGTCACAAGATGTATAACTGTAACATCCCGCCTTAGAAAGAACTAGAATTAGAAATAAACTATTTTTGGAAAGAATAAATTTGGAAATTTTTGAAAGTTATGCTAAGTACGAGTTTTGGGTCAACTTCAAACGATCGTAACTTTCAGTACATAATGAGTGAGTAGGCTCATAAGATATCAAATGAAAGGTCTTGGAATCTTCTTTCCAACGCCACCAAGTTTACTAATTTTTGAGTTCGTATGAGGGAGATACGCCCGTTTGAAGTCAGGTAGTCCAGTTAAAGAAAGTTACCCGAAAATATGAAGGGTATTTTGGTCTTTCCCTTACCCAATAAGCTTAAAACGAATTTTAGTAATATTTTGGGGACAAATCATATTTGGGTCAATTTTCATAAATCCAAATACGCTTAGGGTTTTAGAAGAGAGTTCATTCAAGTCATTCCTAAGTTCTTTTAAAGTTTTGGATCAATTTCAAACGACCATAACTTTTAGCACAGAATGAGTCAGGAGACCCATAAGATATCAAATGAAAGGTCTTGGAATCCTCTTTCCAGCGCCGCCAAGTTTGCTAATTTTCAAGCTTGTATATGGGAGATATGACCGTTTGATGTCGGGCTGTCAAAGTAAGGAAAGTTACTCAAAAATATGAGGGGTATTTTGGTCCTTTCCTTACCCAATCGGATTTAAACATTTTTAGTAAGGTTTAAGGAGTCTAAACGGATTAGAATCAGTTTAGTTATTACTAAAAATATTCTTAGGGTTTTTTAAGGGGTTTAAGAAGAGAAAAGATGAGAGGTTCAAGGTGTTCGTCGAGATTCTTGAGTTTTGTTGCGGATTTTTGCCATGGGTTTGATCCCTAAGAGTTATGTAAGCTTCCATAGTTTTGGGTTTGTTCGCCCACATGCCAATCATGAGTTTCTTTTACGAATTTTATCCATGAGATTGAGATATTGATAATCTTGTTGAGTTTTTGAAGTTTTGTGCTTTGTTTCTTGATAATGAAGTTCTTGTGGTGAGAGTTGCGAATGAGTGTTGTTCTTGGTGGGTTTTTGGTATAGAATTTTCTGTAACTAGGTTGGGTTTAAGGATCTAAAAAGAGTTTGGAGGAAATCATTCGAGTTTAGACGAGGTAGGGCTGGAAAAAATTGATGAAAAGTTCGTTGGGTTCGTCTAGAATGTGGCTAGGGCGGCGCGCCCTTGTTGTGCCTAAGGGGCTGGCGCAATGTGCCTGCACTGTGCCCCAGACCAGCCTCAGTCAACTAATGGCTGGCGCGGTGCGCCACTGCTGTGCCAGAGACTTCAGGTCCTTTCCGACTCCGTTCTTCGTTCCGTATTCGATCTTTCAAAACATGTCTTCACACTCTTTGTGATTTTTACTACCCAACCTACATCCATTCATCAATAAATACTATATATCAAGTCACGATCCTTGAATTCATAATTCAAATTCAAGGATGAGTTAAGAGTAGAGTTCAAGAAAGTCTTTGAGTTAAATTTTTAATCCTATAAGATCAACTATTGATTTGAGTTCTTTAAAAGGGTTTCTTCAATACCTTATATTCTAACTACTCTAAGCTACTTCTAAACACGTAGAAATAATTTGTAAGATGAATCATAACCTTAAATTCACAATTCAAATTCAAGGTAGAGTTAAGAGTTAAGCCTTAGGAGTTCTATCAAACATTTTGAGAAAGTCCCTTCCAGTCTTTTTGAGGAGTCTTCTACAAATTCAAATAACTTGTTTCAAGACTCGAGAAAGTAAGTATAAGAATGAGGAGAATGTATTCACGAGTCTACATTATCATCATGAATCATAACTCTTGAATTCAAAATTCAAATTCAAGAGAGAGTTAAGAGTAGAGTTCAATAAAGTCTTTGAGTTCAATTGTGAAACCTTTGAGATCAACTATCGATTTGAACTAAGTTTTGAGGAAGTAAGAATGAGAATGAGAAGAGTTGTATACATGAGTTCCATATTGTTATTTAGACCCTCGAGTCGAGTCATTTGTACCAAAATTCTTCATGAACTTAATAAATTGAGCATCTTTGAGAGGAGTAGTATCATGAAGTCCTTGAGTTGAGTTGTTCATGGCCAAATTCCGCACAAACCCTATGAGTTGAGTATTCTTAAAATGAGTTATATCATTGAAGTTCTTTAGTTCTAAGTTGTTGAGTTCTGATTATTGAGTTCTATCTATGGTTATTGAAAATCTTGAATTGAGTCGTTCACGTCCATAATTTGGCGTGAACCCTATTTTGAGAAGTCTTTTTAAAAAAAATTCTAAACTTGTTTTAAGACTTGAGCAGTTGAGTTTGAGAAAGAGTAGAGTTGAGTTCATTTACTTTAAAATGATATATGGGAACTAAGTATTCCCAAGAGTAAATGTTTTCACATTTAAATGAGGAGGAAAGTAAGATTTCCAAAAGAGTTTTGAGCAGTTGAGTAGCATCTCTTTTTAGAGAAAGGTTTTGAGTAATAATCTCAAACCACAGAAAGAGTTATGTTTTTAAACATATGAGCTAGTTATATTTTGTGGGTAGTATAGAGCACCGATATGGGGGAGAATTTAGACAACTCACAACCTCTATAAACCATGTAGCCAACATGGGTAGAAAGGGGTATACTTTTTAGATGATCCTTATTTCTTTTAAGCATAGACTAGTGGATCCACTTAGTTGAGGAGTTCTATATCCCGACAAGGTATAAGTAAGTTCTGATAGCGTGGGCGAGAGGTTGTATCAACGCATAACTCATAGTGATGGTTGTCGATCAGAGAATCTCCCTAACATATTTTATTTTGTATTTTTACATACAACTGAGATATTATTGTATTTTTCAATACACTGAATCGTTATCTACTATTTTAAATGATTTATATAAATTGCATCTTTATTGTTGTTTAATTTCTACATTGAGTCGAGTATCCATGAGTTGAGTAGAGACGAGGTGAGTATGTTTTCTTTTTATCAGTTCAAGCTTGCAGGTTATGTCCAGTGTTCCCCTTACATGCTCGTACATTCAATGTACTGGTGCCATTTGGCCTGAATCATTTCATGATGCAGATACAGGTAACTAGGGTCGTCAACAAGAGCTTCATTAATACCACATGCAGTTCGAGTTAGCTATGGTAAGCCTACTTGCTTTTGGAGGATTTCATTTACTTTCAATAGTGCCAGTATGTCGTGGGTCTTGTCCTAACTTTCATCTTTGTCATTTAGAGGCTTCATAGTTAGACAATAGAGTTTAATAAGTCTATTCATTTATTTTATTATATGTTTTAAAGACTTGAGTTGCTTATTTCTGGCTAGTTGATTATTCTATTATATTCAGAGTTAATTGTTCGAGTTAAAGCTTTGTATCAGAGTTTATTGATGTTATTCATTTTTAAGCTTTGTATGCTTTAGTTAGTCTTCCACTTGTAGTCAGCCAGGATAAGGGTTCGCTTGGGGGCCAGCAATGGTTCTCGAGTGTCGACCACTCTAGGGTGTAGACTCGGGTCGTGACAAACTTTTTATCAGAGCACAGAGTTCAAGTGTCCTAGAGTGTCTATGAAGCCGTGTCAAGTATGATCTTATTAATAGTTGTGAGGGCCCCACTTCTATAAATGAGGGACTACACACATTTAAGAAAAGTTTCCCTTTTTTCATACTCTAAATCGTGCAATAGCGTTGTGTCATAGAGATTTATTCATACTTGTGCGTTTCTCAAATCCATTCGACCTACCTCTCATACTAAAGGTGGTTGAAAAGGAAAGCCCAAGATCCTTATGGATGCGTTATTCTTGAGGAAGTCATGAGACTATAGAGGGGCTTGAGAGGAGCCTATGAGTAAGTTAATTGTTGAGACTTAAAAGAATGCACCTATGTTTATACAAATCGTGCGTTTGAGCTAAAAGCGAGTTATACTATTTTCTCTAAGGCTTGTTCCAGATGATACCTTTAAGAGGATGGTATGTTTAGAGCTTTGGAATATCTTCACCCTAAAAGATAGTATGAACTATGAGATTATGAGCAGTAGTAGTAAATAGTGCCCTTAAGTCAAGAGAAAAGTATGCAGATGTTTAGTAATCTTAGGGAAAAAGATAGTGATAGGGTAGATTATGTTATTGCAATCATGCACACAGTCGGTTATAAGTTATGGGTTCCTTTATGAGTCAAGTAAGGAATGGTAAGGTTGTAGAAGTGTTCGTAATAAGAGGAAAAATTATTAGTCATGATGAGATAAAGTATATTGCTAACTAGAATAGAGTCGATGTCGATGTGTCATCGTGTTAGAGCAAACGAAATGTATGTGGAATCAGAAAGCAGAATATTCATGAGGTGATAGACTGAAGCTAGGTTTATGAACTTTGAAAGAGGGAGCCCCATAGTATTCAGAGGATGATAGAACTATTTGAGAGATAATGCGCAGTAAGTGAGTAAGTAGTACTTAAATTGCAGAGTGGAAATGAGAGGTAAGGATTGGCTACTTGTCATGAGGTCCTATTGAAATAGTGTTTCTAAAATTGTGCATAGTAGTGGTAAGTTAGTATAGTAGGCGAGCAATCATATTGATATTCGGGTTTAGTAATAAAATATTAATCTTGAATTTTAGATTAGTGTCATGATAAAATGAATGGCAACATGAGGGTGATGATGTTAGAATTGAGATTTAATCTAGAAGACTTAACATAGGGCAGTTGAGAAATTGAGGTGATTAGCTGCAATAAATATGAGTGGTATAAGTGAGAAACCCTAACCTTTAGATAAGGGCAGTGAAGTGTGGCAAACTCACAAGAGTAACAAGAGCATTAAGAGGTGTTCCGAGAAGGTAGGTATTCAGAAGTGGTTAACAGAAACACCTTAGAAAGAGGTCTTAGTACCTGCTTATGGATAGTTCGTGTCACTCCCCGAGCCTACACCCCAGATGTGGCTAAAACTCGAGAACCATTGTTGGCCCCAAGCGAACCCTTAGCCTGGTTTACTTACTCAGCGGAAGACTTAAACACAAGAAATAGTCTCAAAGGATCACTCATGCATATATCTTTAAGGAATATTAAACTTAGCCAAAATGGCAACTCAAGTCTCAACCATTAAAACAGGAAATAGAAAACATCAAGAACTAACATCTGACTGTCTATGAAGCCCCTAAAACAACTAAGATAGATATCGGCATAAAACCCCCGATCATCCTAACAAATGAAATACTAAAAAGCAAATGATAACAAAGGAGCCCTCCGAAAAGCAAAGAGGCTCACCAACTGACTCTGAATGCTCAACTGGATCAATGAGGCGCTGGATGATGATCCTGGTTACCAATGTCTGCATCATAATAAGATGAAGGCCAAATGGCATCAGTACATTGAAGGTACGAGTATGCGAGGGAGATTCTAAAACAAGACATAAGCTTGAAAGGAACTGAAGAACTTACCTGGCTCAACTCAACTCAACTTAACTGAACTCATTTCAATATAAAGCAGTAAAAAACAAGTGCAATATAAAGAAAAGTTGTTTAAAACATGTATGTCAACTCTGTGTATTTGGAAATACAATAATACTCTGTGTGTATGCAAAGATACACTATAACTCTGAAATGTATGTAAAAATACAAATAAAGTGTATATATAAAAATACAATTACTTTTGTGGGAGTTTCTCTAACCGACAACTATCACGTAAGAGTTATTGTGATGATACATCATTTTCCCTCACGCTACCAAGGCCGTCCTATACCTTGCCGAGGGTATAGAACCTGAGCTACTAAGTGGATCCCCTAGTCTATGATAAAGAGCACTAAGGAATGATCTAAAGAGTATGACCATTTTCTATCCATGGTGGCTACATGGTTTATAGGGGCTGTGAGTTGTCTGAACTCTCCCCAATATTGGAGCTCAATACTACTCCCAAAATATGATACTAGCTCTTATGTTTAAAAACATACTTCTTTCTGTTATTTGAGATAATTGCGCAAAAACTTAGCTCAATGGCTATCTTGGAAATCAAAGTTTCCTCTCTTGCTTAATTGTGAAAGCAATTGCTTTTTTCTGAAAATTAGCTCAAAGGCTCTTTGGAAATCAAGGTTTCCTTTTCTTATTTAAATGTGAAAACATTTTAACTCTTTGGGAATACATAGTCCCCGCATACTTTGAAGAAATGAACTTCAACTTTACTCTTTACTCAACTCAAAACTCAATTATTAAAACAAAGTTAAATCATTTCTGAAAGACTTTTGAAAGACTCTATGAACTTTTATTGATTTGACTTTTAACTTCTCTTGACTTGACTCTTAACTGATTCTTGAATTGAATTATGGATTCAAAGATTGAGAATTGTGATAGGAAAGATCTTATGATGTTTGGGAGTATTTTTAGATAGTTAAACATGAGAAAAGGTCAAGAAATCACTGTCTGGAAGCAAGTCCGCGATGCGGAGATGCATTTAATTATTTGGTCGCGAAATAAATTTTGAGGCAGAACGGTCCGTGACCACTCTGCGACACGAAGAAATTTTGTCAATCCTGAGGAAAATGTCCGCGACGCGGACCTGATACCCAGATTCTTCTGACCTGTTCCTTCTTCGTTTTCTAACCCCAATTCGCCTAAATTCGATTATTTTTCTCCGATCCTCTTTAAATTCAGATACCCAGCATATGTACACAAGTATCTAATCAAACACAACTCTAAAATCGACCTTAAACTCTCAAGAACTCCTCAATCTCATCCCAAATTCAAGAACGAAAGTAAATTCAAGAAAACACATCAAGAACATTCAAACTTTCACCTTTTAGGATGAATTCATGTTGAATTAAACATGTTTGGCGTGTGGGTGAATGAACCTAACGTTGTGTTAACTCACATACCTTGTAGGGATCACCCCTTGACGAAATCCACAAGCGATTCTTGAAGAACTTGACGATTCTTGCTCCTTCTCCTCCTTTCTCTTCTTCTTAGCTCTTTTCTAAAACCCTAACTCAATATCGTAAAAGCGTAAACTGAATCCTATCAGTTTAGACCCCAATTAATTACCAAAAACGAAATTAAGCCATGGAGTATGGAAAAGACCATAATGCCCTTCTAAAATCCGGATTAGACTTTCCTTATTTGAACAGCCCAACTTCAAATAGGCATATCTCACTCGTACGAACTCAGAATCACACAAACTTGGTGGCGTTGGAAAGATTATTCCAAAATCTTTCCTATGATATCCTAAAATACACTTAAATAATTATGAACTAGGAGTTATGGTCGTTCGAAGTTGACCAAAAACTTAACTTAACATACTTAACAATTTTCCAGATTTTTATATTGTTTCCAAAAATGACTATTTCCAATTTTTAACTTATTTCTAGTTACGGGGTGTTACAATATCTCCCCCTTGGGAACATTCATCCTCGAATGAGCTTACTCTTAGTAGGCTAAGGGACTCACATCAAACATATAGTTCAAACACCCAACAAGCACAATGCAATTACAACATGCCAACTTATAAATAAAATGCCAAGAAAAGGATTAGTACCTTAATTTGAAACTTCACCGGATTCGTAGAGATGTGGATATCTCTTCTTCATATCCTCCTCAGCTTCCCAAGTGGCTTCCTCAACAAACTGATTCCTCCAAAGAACTTTGACTAATGCTACCTCCTTTGTTCTCACCTTGCAAACTTGGCGATCTAGAATCTGGACAGGAATCTCTTCATAAGATAAGCTATCTTTGATCCCAATATCTTCAGTTGGTATGATCAATGAAGGATCGCCCATGCACTTCTTCAACATAGAGATGTGAAATACCGGATAGACCGCGGCTAACTCTTGTGGTAGATCCAACTCATAAGCTATATTACCAACCCTCTTGGATATTCTGTAAGGGCCAATATACCGGGGACTAAGCTTCCCTTTATTACCAAATCTCATAACACCTTTCATGGGTGAAACTTTCAAGTATACCCAATCATCTACTTCAAACTCTAACTCCCTTCTCCTAACATCAGTGTAGGATTTCTGATGACTCTGCACCATTTTCAACCTCTCTTGAATCACTTTCACCTTCTCCATAGCTTGATGAACTAAATATGGTCCTATTAACCCTACTTCACCAACTTCAAACCATCCAATAGGAGATCTACATCTTCTCCCATAAAGAGTTTCATAAGAAGCCATATGGATGCTAGAGAGGTAACTATTGTTGTAAGCGAACTCAATGAGAGGTAGGTGATCATCCCAATTACCCTTGAAATCAATCACACAAGCCATCAACATATCCTCTAAGGTCTAAATAGTGCACTCTGCTTGCCCATCTGTCTGAGGATGAAAGACAGTGCTTAAGTTCACCTTTGAACCCAAGCCTTTTAGGAATGACTTCCAAAACTGTGCATATATTGCACACCTCTGTCTGAAATAATGGAGATTGGAACCCCATGAAGTCTTACCACCTCTTGAAGATACAACTTAGAATAATCTTCTGCTGAATGGGTAGTCTTTACCGGCAAAAAGTAGACTGATTTTGTCATTCTATCAACAATCACCCAGATAGAATCATGTTGTCTGCGAGACCTTGGTAAGCCTGTGATGAAATCCATAATAATCATCTCCCATTTCCATTCCGGAAGTTCTATATTATGAGCCATACCGTTTGGCCTTTGGTGCTCTACTTTAACTTGGTGGCAATTCAGACACTTAACAACAAATTATGCAATGCCCTTCTTCATACTACTCCACCAATAAACTTCTCTCAAATCACGATACATCTTTGTGGAACCCGGATGGATGGAAAATCTGGAGCTATGAGCTTCCTCCATGATCCTCTCTTGGAGTTCCTCTACCCTTGGCACACACAATCTACCTTAATACCTCAATACACCATCTCCTCCTTGTTCAAAATCCATTACTTTTTGCTTGTGAACATTTGCCTTCAATTCAAGCAAAATAGGGTCTTGGTCTTGCTTTTCTTTTACTTCTGACACTAATGATGATTGAGCCCCATTTATTGCCACCACTCCTCCTTCTGTGGAATCCATTAGTCGGACTCCCAAGCATGCACGTCTATTCACATCTTTCGCTAACTCTCTCTTTTCTTCCTCAACATGGGCGGTACTACCCATAGACAACATGCTTAAAGCATCAACAACAACATTAGCTTACCTGGGTGGTAAATAATACTCATGTCATAATCCTTGAGTAATTCTAACCACCTCTTTTGTCTGAGATTAAGCTCTTTCTGAGTAAACACATATTGAAGGCTCTTGTGATCGGTGAACACATCCACATGAACACCATAAAGATAATGACATCATATTTTCAAAGCAAATACTACATCAGCCAATTCTAAATCATGGGTTGGGTAGTTCTTCTCATGAACGTTCAACTGTCTCGAGGCATAAGCTATAACCTTGCCATTATGCATAATATACAACCCAAACCAACTCTAGATGCATCACAATACACCACAAAACCTTAAGTACATTCCACTAAGGTCAAAATTAGGGCAGTACTCAACCTCTTTTTCAATTCCTGAAAGTTTTTCTCACAAGCTTCAGACTATTGAAACTTCACTGTCTTCTGAGTTAACTTGGTCAAGGGGATGAAATAGATGAGAACCCCTCTACAAACCTTCTATAATAGCCAGCCAAACCCAAGAAACTCCTAATATCAGTTGGAGATGTGGGTCTAGGCCAATTCTGTACTGCCTCAATTTTTTGAGTATCAACTTTAATTTCCTCTCAAGACACAATGTGGCCTAAGAATGTCATAGACTCAAGCCAAAACTCACACTTGAAGAACTTGGCATACAACTCTCTGTCTTTTAAAGTCTAGAGAACTATTCTGAGATGACTAGCATGACATTCTTCATTACTTGAATAGATTCGTTTGTCATCAATTAAGACAATAACAAACATATCTAAATAATGTTTGAATACTGTATTCATAAAGTCCATGAATGTTGCAGGCGTATTGGTCAAACCAAAGGACATGACCAGAAACTCATAATGACCATAACGGGTCCTGAATGCTGTCTTTGGAATATCACATTCCCTCACTCATAACTGATGGTAGCCTGATCTGAGGTCTATATTAGAGAAACAAGTAGCACCCTGAAGATGATCGAAAAGATCATCAATCCTTGGGAGAGGATATTTGTTCTTGATGGTAACCTTGTTCAACTAGCGATAATCTATACACATTCTAAGGGAACTATCCTTCTTCCTCACAAATAAGACCGGAGCGCCCCACGGTGAGACACTTGGCCAAATAAAACCTTTCTCTAAAAGATCTTTCAACTGCTCTTTTAACTCTTTCAACTCTGTTGGTGCCATTCTATATGGTGGAATAGAGATAGGACGAGTATTTGGAAGAACATCTATACAGAAGTCTATCTCTCTCAGGAGGGACTCCAGGAAGATCATATGGGAAAACTTTTGGGAACTCTTTTACTACTGAAATTGACTGAATAGGAGGTATCTCAACACTAGAGTCATTAACTCGGGCTAAGTGATAGACACACCACTTGGAAACTAACTTCCTTGCCTTAAGATATGAAATGAAACGACTCTTAGGCACTACTGAACTACTTTTCCACTCTAAGACTGGCTCATTTGGAAACTGGAACATGACACTCGAGTTTTACAATCAACTGAGGCATAGCAGGCATGAAGCGAGTCCATACCAAAAATGACATCAAAATCTACCATCTCTAACTCAACTAAATCAGCCATGGTGCTCTTGTGATTGATGGAAATGGGACAATCACGATAGACTTTCTCTGCTAGAATAGACTCGCCGACAGGTATAGAAACATTGAAGGGTTCACTAAGTTGCTCATGAATAACATCAAAATTCATAGCAACATAAGGAGTTACAAAGGATAAACTCACTCCTGGGTCTAGCAAAGCTTAAACATTAGAGTTAAAGACTTGGATCATACCAGTAACAACAATTGGCGAATCCTCTTACTTTTGGCGACTTGTGATAGCATATAGGCGGTTTGTTCCTTCGCCAGTATCTGAAGTAGCCCCTCTAGGTGCAACTCTGTCTGGTGGAGCAACTGAAGAAGACTGTACTCTATTGCCCCCATTATTGTTACCCTGCTTGTTTTTTGGACATTCTCTTATGAAATGACCGTTCTGGACACACTTGAAAAAACCAGTAGATCCTTCACAACACATACTTGAATGATTCCTACCACACATAGCGCATGCAGGAGGTTTACTACCCCCTTGCGCCATACTACCCTAAGAATAGGCAGGTTTAGCTCTGAAATTCTGACTAGTGTACTCATTTTTGTTCTTTGGTGCATGTGCAATAGCAGATGATGGAGCAGATCCCTTTTGCCTTTGTTGAAATGATGAACGGTTCACATTACTTTTCTGCTGCACGTACTCATTCCCTGTCTTAGCCTTATTGTTTCTAAACTACTCCCTATCCCTCAGCTTCTCTTCCTCAACCTGCTGCACATATACCATTAACCTCGATATATCCATGTCCCCAATTAGCATCGCTGCCCTTTCCCTCTTTGCTTGATAGACGGGACAACCCAGCAACAAACAGACTCATTCTACTCCTCATATCCGCAACCATCTCCGTAGCGTAACCAGATAGTTAGGTGAACTTCAACCCATACTCATGAACACTTAGTGACTTCTGCTTAAGGGTAAGGAACTCTCGTACCTTAGCATCTTTCAGTTCTTGAGGAAAGAAACGCCCCAAGAAGGACTCCTCAAAACAAGCCCAACTCACATGTTGTGCATCCTCAGCTTGGTTCTTCTTCCATTGATCGAACCAAATCCTACCAACACCCTTCCTTTGGTATGCAACTATTTCCACCCTCTTAGTATCAGCAACATGCATGACATCAAATACCTTTTGCAGCTCCTTAATAAAGGTCTCTGGATCCTCAGTAGTGCTTGAACTGGTGAAACTTAGAGGATTCATCCTCAAGAATTCGCGGATCCTCGAAGTGTTAGCCTCTTCTTGTCGAGCCCCTCTTTGTTGCCCAACCTGATTAGTCACAGCTTGACTTAGCATCATTATCCCTTCCCTGAACTCAGCATTAGTAACTTCTCCTTAGGTTTGCACTTCAGGTGCATTAGGTACCCCTTGCTCCTCAACATTTCATCTAGCAGGATGACACCTGACAGTTCTTCGTCGAGGCATGATCTGAAAGACACGCGCAAGCACAAATTAGAAGAAAGTTTTTAGAGATAAACTCTAACGCACGAAATGACTGTGAAAGAAGTGAGAACATTCCAAGTGTTACAGCCTCCTAATTATAGATGTTGCGCGCTTCCCACCGATAACTAGGACTCTACAGACACAACTTCATAGACTCCCTAGGACTCTTGAACTCTAGGCTCTGATACCAAGTTTGTCACCACCCGAGCCTACATCCCGGACGTGGCTGGAACTTAAGAACCATTGTTGGCCCCAAGTGAACCTTTGGCCTTGCTTACTTACTCAGCGGAAGACTTAAACATAAGAAATAGTCTCAAAGGATAACTCATGAAAATATCTTTAAGGAATATTAAACTTAGCCAAAATGGCAACTCAAGTCTCAACCATTAAAACAGGAAATAGAAAACATCAAGAACTAACATCTCACTATTTATGAAGCCTCTAAAACAACTGAGATGAATGTCCGGACAACACCCCCGATCATTCTAACAAATGAAATACTAAAAAGCAAATGATGACAAAGGAGCCCTCCGGAAAGCAAGGAGGCTCATCAACTGACTCTGAATGCTCAATTGGATCAACAAGGCGCTGGATGACGATCCTGGTTACCTATGTCTACATCATAATAAGATGCAGGCCAAATGGCATCAGTGAATCGAATGAACGATTATGCGAGAGGAATTCTAAAACAAGACATAAGCTTGAAAGGAACTGAAGAACTCAACTCAACTCAACTTAACAGAACTCATATCAATATAAAGCAGTACAAAACAAGTGCAATATAAAGAAAAGTTGTTTAAAGCATGTCTGTCAATTTTATGTATTTAGAAATACAATAATACTCTGTGTGTATGCAAAGATACACTATAACTCTGAAATGTATGTAAAAATACAAATAAACTGTGGATATAAAAATACAATTACTTATGTGGGAGTTTCTCTAACCACAACCATCACGTAAGAGCTATTGTGATGATACAACATTTTGCCTCACGCTTCCAAGGCCGCCTATACCTTGCCGAGGGTATAGAACCTGAACTACTAAGTGGATCCACTAGTCTATGCTAAAAAGCACTAAGGAATAATCTAAAAAGTATGACCCTTTTCTACCCATGGTGGCTATATGGTTTTTGGGGACTGTGAGTTGTCTGAACTATCCCCCATATTGGTTCTCAATACTACTCCCAAAATATGATACTAGCTCTTATGTTTAAAAACATACTTCTTTCTGTGATTTGAGATAATTGCGCAAAAACTTGCTCAAAGGCTATCTTGGAAATCAAAGTTTCCTCTCTTGCTTAATTGTGAAAGCACTTGCTCTTTTTTGGAAACTAGCTCAAACGCTCTTTGGAAATCAAGGTTTCCTTTTCTTTTTTAGATGTGAAAACATTTTAACTCTTTGGGATTACATAGTCCCCATATACTTTGAAGAAATGAACTTCAACTTTACTCTTTACTCAACTTAAAACTCAATTCTGAAAACAAAGTTAAATCATTTGTAAAAGACTTTTAAAAGACACTACGAACTTCTATTGACTTGGCTCTTAACTTCTCTTGACTTGACTCTTAACTGATTCTTGAATTGAATTATGGATTCAAGGATTGAGATTTGTGATAGGAAAGATCTCATGATGTTTAGGAGTGTTTTTAGATAGTTAAACACGAGAAAAGGTTAAGAAATCTCTATTTGGAAGCAAGTCCGTGACGCGGAGATGCATTTAATTATTTGGTCGCGAAATAAATTTTGAGGCAGAACAGTCCGTGACCACTCCGCGATGCGGAGAAAATTTTTCAATCCTGAGGAACAGGTCCACGACACCCAGATTATGCCAACTTGTTCCTTCTTCATTTTCTAACCCAAATTCACCTAAATTCGATTATTTTTCTCCAAACCTCTTTAAATTCAGATACACAACATATGTACACAAGAATCTAATCAAACACAACTCTAAAATAGACCTTAAACTCTCAAGAACTCCTCAATCTCATCCCAAATTCAAGAACGAAAGTAAATTCAAGAACACACATCCAGAACATTCAAACTTTCAACTTTTAGGACGAATTCATGCTGAATAAAACATGTTTGGTGCATGGGTGAACGAACCCAACGCTATGTGAATTCACATACCTCGTAGGGATCACCCCTTGACAAAATCCACAAGCGATTCTTGCTCCTTCTCCTTCTTTCTCTTCTTCTTTTCTCTTTTCTAAAACCCTAATTCAATATCGTAAAAGTGTAAACTGAATCCTATCAGTTTAGACCCCAATTGATTACCAAAAACGAAATTAAGTCATGGGGTATGGAAAAGACCATAATGCCCTTCTAAAATCCGGATTTGACTTTCCTTATTTGAACAACCCAACTTCAAATGGGCATATCTTACTCATACAAACTCGGAATCGCGCAAACTTGGCGGTGTTGGAAAGATTATTTTATATTCTTTCCTACGATATCCAGAAATAGACCTAACTCATCCTGATCTAGGAGTTATGGTCGTTTGAAGTTGACCAAAAACTCAATTCAATATACTTAACAATTTTCCAGAATTTTATATTGTTTCCAAAAATGACTATTTCTAATTTTTAACTTCTTTCTAGTTACGGGGTGTTACAGTTCGGTAGTCATGAGATAAGCTTCTCCTGAGTGTTAGTGTAAAAGAGAATGTAGACCAGTTTGAGATGATGGAATAGGTCCATAACTTTCAAGTGTCAGCTTTAGACCAAAGGGGGAGATGACAAGATGATAAATCAAGTCAAGTGTTCGAGAATAAGATAGTAATGAGTTCCAAAGAGTATCAGGGATATCTTTTCAAAGGTCCTTTTAGTAATGGAGTGATGTTAGAAAGAGAAGGTTAATGATCCTATCGTGATAATGATGGTGTGATAATTTAGTCTAAGGTTATTAATGAGGATGAAGAAGATGATGAGGTTTTACTATGAGAAATAGCTAAATGAGAGCCCTTAGTTGGTTCCGAATAGTAATGTAGGCAAATTCTAGTTGGTATGGCAGAGATGAAAAGAGTAACCCCGTTCCATACCCAATCCAGCCGTCATACGATGACGAATGATCCCAAGGGAGAGATATTGTAACACCCCAGAAATTTTTTGAGCTAAGACTCGAACCATCCTTCGTTGTGAGTAGGATTTTGCCAAGGAATTTAAAATTTTCTTACGTGTTAAGGTCACTAGATGTATCACTGTAACATCCTTCCTTATAAAGAACTAGAATTAGAAAGAAACAATTTTTGGAAAGAGAAAATTTGGAAATTTTGGCAAGTTATGCTAAGTATGAGTTTTGGGTCAACTTCAAACGATTATAACTTTCAGTACATGATGAGTTAGGTGGCTCATCAGATATCAAATGAAAGGTCTTGGGATCCTCTTTTCAACGCTACCAAGTTTGCTAATTTTCGAGCTCGTATGAGGGAGATATGCCCGTTTGAAGTCAGGTTGTCCAGTTAAGGAAAGTTACCCAAAAATATGAAGGGCATTTTTGTCTTTTCCTTACCCAATCATCTTAAAACGAATTTTAGTAATATTTTGGGGACAAATCTGATTTGTATCAGTTTTCATAAATCCAAATACGCTTAGGGATTTAGAAGAGAGTTCATTCAAGTCATTCCTAAGTTCTTTTAAAGTTTTGGGTCAACTTCAAACGACCATAACTTTTAGCACATGATGAGTAATGAGACCCATAAGTTATCAAATGAAAGATCTTGGAATCCTCTTTCCAACTCCCCTGAGTTTTCTTATTTTCGGGGTCGTATGAGGGAGATATGCCTGTTTGAAGTTGGGCTATCCAAATAGGGAAAGTTACCCAAAAATATGAGGGGTATTTTGGTCCTTTCCTTATCCAATCGGATTTAAACATTTTTAGTAAGGTTTTAGAAGTCTAAACTAATTAGAATCAGTTTTAGTTATTCCTAAAATACGCTTAGGGTTTTTAGAGGATTTCAAGAAGAGAAAAGAGGAGAAAAGAGGAGAGGTTGAAGCCGTTCGTCGAGATTCTTAAGTTTTGTTGCAGATTTTCGCCATGGGTTTGATCCCTAAGAGGTATGTAAGCTTCCAAAGGGTTGGGTTTGTTTGCCCACACGCCAATCATGAGTTTCTTTTACGAATTTCATCAATGAGATTGAGTATGTTGATAGTCTTGTTGAGTTCTTGAAGTTTTGTGCTTCGTTTCTTGATAATGAAGTTCTTGTTGAGTTCTTGAGGTGAGAGTTGCGAATGAGTGTTGTTCTTGGTGTGTTTTCAGTGTAGAATTCGCTGTAATGAGGTTGGGTTTAAGGATCCAAAAAGAGTTTGGAGGAAATCATTCGAGTTTAGACGAGGTAGAGCGAGAAAAAGTTGAAGAAAAGTTCGTCGGGTTCGTCTGGAATGTTATTGGGGCGACGCGCCCTTGTTGTGCCTGAGGGGCTAGCGCCCTGCGTTTGTAGTGCGACCCAGACGAGCCTATGTCAACTGATGGCTAGTGCGGTGCGCCACTGCTGCGCCAGGGACGTCAGGTCCTTTCCGCCTCCGTTCTTCATTCCGTATTCGATATTTCAAAATATGTCTTCGCTCTCTTAGTGATTTTTACTATCCAACCTACATCCACTCATCAAGAAATCCTATATATCATATCACGATCCTTTAATTCTTAATTGAAATTCAAGGAAGAGTTAAGAGTACAGTTCAAGAAAGTCTTTGAATTAAATTTTGAATCCTTCGAGATCAACTATAGATTTGAGTTCTTTAAAAGGGTTTCTTCAATCCCTTATGATTCTAAGTACTCTAAACTATTTCTAAACACCTAGAAATCATTCGTAACATGAATCATAACCTTGAATTCATAATTCAAATTCAAGGTAGAGTTAGTAGTTAAGCCTTGAAAGTTCTTTCGAACATTTTGAGAAAGTCCCTTTGAGTCTTTTCGAGGTGTCTTCTACAAATTCAAATAACTTGTTTCAAAACTCGAGCAAGTGATTATAAGAATGAGAAGAATACATTCATGAGTCTACATTATCATTACGAGATCATTCATATCATGAATCATAACTCTTGAATTCATAATTCAAACTCAAGAGAGAGTTAAGAGTAGAATTCAAGAAAGTCTTTGAGTTCAATTGTGAATCCTTGGAGATCAACTATCGATTTGAACTAAGTTTTGAGGAAGTAAGTATGAGAATGAGAAGAGTTGTATACAGGAATTCCATATTGTTATTTAGACCCTCGAGTCTAGTCGTTCATGCCCATAAATTCCGCATGAACTTCATAAATTGAGGCTCTTTGAGATGAGTAGTATCATGAAGTCCTTGAGTTGAGTTATTCATGCCCATAATTCTGCATAAACCCTCTAAGTTGAGTATTCTTGAAATGAGTAGTATCATTGAAGTTCTTGAGTCCTGAGTTGTTGAGTTCCGAGTATTGAGTCTATCTATGGTTATTGAAAACCTTGTATTGAGTCATTCACGTCAATAATTCGGCATGAACCCTATATTGACAAGTCTTTTACAATTTTTTCAAAACTTGTTTTAAGACTTGATCACTTGAGTTTGAGGAAGAGTAGAATTGAGTTCATTTTCTTTAAAAGGATATATGGGAGCTAAGTATTCCCAAGAGTAAATGTTTTCACATTTAAATGAGGAGAAAACTGAGATTTCCAAAAGAGTTGTGAGCAGTTGAGTAGCATCTCTTTTTAGAGAAAGATATTGAGTAAGAATATCAAACCACAGAAAGAGTTATGTTTTTAAACATATGAGCTAGTTATATTTTGGGAGTAGTATTGAGCACCGATACGGGGAGAGTTTAGACAACTCAAAACCCCCATAAACAATGTAGCCAACGTGGGTAGAAAGGGTTATACATTTTAGGTGATTCCTTATTGCTTTTAAGCATAGACTAGGGGATCAATTAGTTAAGGAGTTCTATACATCGGCAAGGTATAGGACAACTCTGATAGCGTGGGTGAGACGTTGTATCATCACATAGCTCATAGTGATGATTTTCGGTTAGAGAATCTCCCAAACATAGTTTATTTTGTATATTTACATACAATAGAGATATTATTGTATTTTTCAATACATTGAGTCATTATCTACTATTTTAAATGCTTTATATAAACTTCATCTTTATTGTTGTTTTATTTTTGCATTGAGTTGAGTAGAACCGAGGTGAGTATGTTTCCTTTTTATCCGTTCAAGCTTGTAGGGTATGTTCAGTGTTCCCCTTACATGCTCGTACATTCTATGTACTAATGCCATTTGGCCTGCATCATTTAATGATGCAGATATAGGTAACTAGGGTCATCAACAGGAGTTTCGATGATACCACATGCAGTTCGAGTTAGCTATGGTGAGCCTTCTTACTTCCGGAGGATTTCATTTACTTTCAGTTTTGTCAAGATGTCGTGGGTCTTGTCCCCATTTCCATCTTTGTCATTTAGAGGCTTCATAGATAGACAGTAGAGTTTGAGATGTCTATTCATTTATTTTATTAAATGTTTTAAAGATTTGAGTTTCCTATTTATAGATAGTTGAATATTCTATTATATTTAGAGTAAATCATTTGAGTTAAAGCTTTGTATCTGAGTTTATTGATTTTATTCAGTTATAAGTTTTGTATGCTTGAGTTAGTCTTCTGCTTGTAGTCAGCTAGGATGAGGGTTCGCTTGGGGACCAACAATGGTTCTCGAGTGCCGACCACACCCAGGGTGTAGACTTGGGTCATGAAAGCTTAGAGAAGCGTAATTCATTATTATATAGTTTTCCTACCCATCCCCTAGCCAACATTGCAACCATTCACTACTAGAAATAAGCTATTTTCCGACTACAATTGCCCATTACAAATGTGCAAACAGTATTCTAGTTATTTTTCCGGCTTATGTAATTGGTAAATTAAGATTTTTATTTTTTATTTTTTTTATTTTTTTCTCAACAGTGATTTCGACTAAGGAAATCATAATGTTTTATGATATATATTCAATAAAATAATTGATTGGTTATCGATTGCAGTAGTTGGAAACTTATTAAAATCATTTCAAAAATATTATGAAATGGCGACTACTGTAGTCGGCCATTTTATAGTATTTTTTATTTAAAGTTAATTTTATTTTTGTCTAGCATAATTGTTATTATTTTGACTAATGCAAAAAAAAAATATTTAGCTGATTGAAACAATAGTCTCTCTTTCATAGAGGAAAATAAAAGTCACGATTACACCAAGGGAGATTGAAATTGTAGTCTCGTGCGTTTCTCTCAGAGAGATTACACCAAGGGAGGTTACTCGTGTGTTTCTCTCAGAGAGATTACCTAGTCTCTCTCTGTTTGTAAGCTTTGGATTTAGATTTGGCAAAGGTACATAAACTTTCTCCTTTGGTTTTAATTTCAATTCCATTGAAGAACTATGGAAGTTCTGAAATTTCTCTTTTTAACACCGCCCCTTTCGTATTATTTTTAAAGCGTTCATGTTTTTTTTGTTCTATAGATTACTGTTCAAGTTGTGTAATCATGATGGCTGTTGTTAGCATCTTGGCTCTTCCTCATCTCTTTTTTATTTGATTATCTTCAACCAGTTAGTATATTATCATGGCAATTTTAAATTCATGTATAGTTTCTTTGTAGTTAGATTTCTGTTATTAGTATGAAAATAGTTGAATTACTTGCTCAAATGCCTTATGCATTCTATGGAAAGTGAGCAGGAATAGCTAGAAATTTTGAGAAAGCTTTAAATATGATGAATTATCTTAAATTTTTGTCATCCAAATCCTTGTAGCTAGCAATGTTGAAAAGGAATCATATCAATAGTGATGAAGTAGTATTGTGAGCATTTGAATTTTGACAATCTGAATATTACTGTCTATGTCACGACCCGAGCCTACACCATAGACGTGGCCGGCACTCGAGAACCATTGTTGATCCCCAAGCGAACCCTCATCCTGGCTGACTACAAGCGGAAGACTAACTCAAGCATATAAAGCTTAAAAACTGAATAAAATTCATGAAACTCAATTACAAAGCTTTAACTCAAATGAAAAACTCTGAATAAAAATAAATTATTCAACTCGCCATAAAATAGGAAACTTAAGAATTTAAAACATTTAACAAAATAAATGAATAGACCTCTGAAACTCTACTGTCTATTTGTGAAGCCTCTAAATGACAAAGATGGAAGTCGGGACAAGACCACGACATCCTAACAACTGATATAACTGAAAGTAAAAGTGGAACCCTCCGGAAGCAAGGAGGCTCACCATAGCTAACTCGAACTCCATGCGGTATCAACGAAGCTCCTACTGATGACCCTGAATACATGTATCTGTATCATGAAACGATGCAGGCCAAATGGCTCAGTACATGGAATGTACGAGCATGTAAAGGGAATTCTAAAGCATAATATAAGCTTGAACTGGTGGAAAAGAAACATACCTACCTTTTCTCAACTCACTCAGCTCAACTCAACTCAAAGAAACAAGGTTCAACTCAACTCAAGGATATTTAAAACTACTCAAACTTACTCAACTCAGAAGTACTCAAGGGTAAGATACTCAACTCAGTAATAAGGTTCTCAACTCAGTGAAAATCAACAAAAAGGTACTCGACACAATGAAGCATAGATCAACTCAAGATACTTAACTCAAGATACTCAACTCGAAATACTGAACTCATGATACTCAAGGATAAAATAATAGTAAAAGATGCAATATACGTGGAAAGTTGTAAAACTGTAGATAGCAACTTAATGTATTGAAAAATACAATAATACTCAGTGTGTATATAAAAATAAAATATAACTCTGTGGGATTTTATTTAACCGACAACCATCACTATGAGCTACGTGATGATACAGCGTTTCGCCCACGCTACCAAAACTATCCTATACTTTGCCAAGGTATATGACCTCTCAACTAAGTGGATCCACTAGTATGTTCTAAAAAGCACTAAGGAATCATCTAAAAAGTATGACCCTTTTTACCCACGCCGGCTACATGGTTTATGGAGACTTGAGTTATCTGAACTCGTCCCCATATCGGTGCTCAATACTACTCCCAAAATATACTCAGCTCATATGTTTTAAAAACATAACTCTTTTTGTGGTTTGAGATTGTTACTCAAAATCTTTCTCTAAAAAGAGATGTTACTCAACTACTCAAAACTCTTTTTGGATATCTCAGTTTCCTCTTCTTTTAAATGTGAAAACATTTACTCTTGGGAATACTTAGTTCCCATTTATCATTTTAAGGAAAATGAACTCGACTCTACTCTTTCTCAACTCAAGTGCTCAAGTCTTAAAACAAGTTAAGAAAAAGTTGTAAAAGACTTCTCAAAATAGGGCTCATGCCGAATGATGGACATGAATGACTCAATTCAAGGTTTTCAAAAACCATACAAAGAACTTGATACTCCAAAACTCTACAACTCAAAACTCCAGAACTTCAATGATACTAATCATTTCAAGAATGCTCAACTCATAAGGTTCATGTGGAGTTATGGGCATGAACAACTCAACTCAAGGACTCAATGATACACCTCATCTCAAGATTTCTCGACTCATAAGGTTCATGCGGAATTATGGGCATGAACTACTCAACTTAAGGACTTCATGGGTAACATGTAATAGTTCCATGATTAGGAATATAATCTAATAAGGATTAGGAACTCAATACTCAAGACTTAGAACTTGAATATACTACTCCTCTCAAAGGTACTCAACTTATGAAGTTCATGCGGAATTTATGGGCATGAACGACTCGACTCGATGGTCTACATAACAATATGGAAATCATGTATCCGACTCTTCTCATTCTTATACTTACTTCCTCAAAACTTAGCTCAAATTGATAGTTGATCTCAAAGGATTCACAATTAAACTCAAACACTTTATTGAACTTTACTCATAACTCTCTCTTGAATGTGAATTATGAATTCAAGAGTTAGGGTTCATGATATGAAGGATATCGTGATGAAAAAGTAGATTCATGAATACATTCTCCTCATTCTCATACTAACTTGCTCGAGTCTTGAAATAAGTTATTAGAAATTGTAGAAGACTCCTCAAAAGACTCAAAGGGACTTTCTCAAAAATGTTTGAAAGAACTCTCAAGACTTACCTCTTAACTCTACCTTGAATTTGAATTATGGATTCAAGGGTTATGATTCATGTTATGAATGATTTGTAGGTGTTTAGAAGTAGCTTAGAGTGTTTAGAATCAAAAGGGAGCGAAGGTGCACTTTAAACAAACTCAAATGGAGCAACCGACAACAAACTGGCTGGGGCAGGCGACCCTGGCGCACTGAGTGGCACGGGGCCCCATCCCCTAAACTACAGAAGAGGATTTGAGGCACTCTGGCTGGTGCGACGCACCAGGCCCCAACCCAAAAAACCCGACGAATTTATTTGCTCGTTTTCTCACCCTAATTCGCCTAGAATCGAACGGTTTCTTCCCTAATGACTTGGATTCGATTAGTGAACATAAGTACACCCTAATCTACTCAATACAGCCCTCAAAACACTCACTTTAATATCAAGAAATCATAAAAAACCCAACAAAACAAGCTTTAGAATGAACTTCAAGAACACCTACCAAGAACTCATCAAGAAATCTAATCTTTCAACTTCAAGAATGAAATTTGCGCTGAAAATAACATGATTGGCATGTGGGTGAATGAACCCAACACTATGGAAGCTTACATAGCTCTTAGGAATCAAACCCATGGTGAAAATCCGCAAGAGAACTCAAGAACTTCGAAGAATGCCTTGATCATTTCCTCTTTTTTCCTCTTTTCTCTTCTTTTCTCTTCTTGAACTCTCAACTAAAACCCTAGGCGTATATTAGGATTATAAAAATGAACCCAATAGGCTTAGACCCTTAAAACCTTACTAAAAATGAATTAAATCTGATTGGGTAAGGAAAAGACCAAAATACCCCTTACTATTTTCGAATAACTTTCCTTATTTGGAAAGCCTGACTTCAAAAGGGCTTATTTCACTCATACGAACTCGAAACTGAGTAAACTCGATGGCGTTGGAAAGATAATTCAAAGATATTTCCTAAAGTATCTGGTAGTACACCTAAATCTTCTTGAGTTGGGAGTTATGGTCATTTGAAGTCGATCCAAAACTTATACTTAGCTTAACTTTGTCAAACTTTCCAAATTTGATTATTTCCAAAAACGGTGTCTTTCCAATTCTAAGTCTTTCTAGTTCTTTCAAAAAGCGAGGTGTTACAGTTTATTTGATTATACCCTCTAAAATTTGTGGTACTTACAAACAGAAGAGAGGAGGAGCATTTGAATTTTGACTTGAGGGAAGAAATATAAGAAAAATAAGGCAAGAACTCATGTGACCCTCCAAGTGCTAGCGATAATGAATTTGAACAACAAACAGGGATTTGTTGATGTGTGAAATAGCTAGTAAGTATTACTATATCACTTAATAAGTTCATAAATATAACCACAAGTGGAAGAATATCGATGTTAATCAAGAAGCTTTAGTGCTTGTTATTACAATTTGTTTTCTAATAGTTGTTCCTGCTTTCATTACTATTTAATCGTGTAGCACCACCTCATTAACTTGTATTTTTTCTCTCCATTTCATATGGTCATGTTTGACCTAGCTTCTCAGATTCTTAAACTTGTATTCTTTGTTTTGTACTGCTTTGGAAGAAAATGAGTAGTCAATAGAAAATGATTTGTCATGTTTGTTTTTTAGCATTGGTTTGGATTTGAGAAGTGCAAAACTTGCGAGACAATAGAAATAAGAGAACACTCTAGAAGCAGAGAATGTATGTATATAGGTTGTGATGAGAGTGTTATATAGGAGAGAGTGAATAGTGGGGAGGAGAGCAGCTAAAAGTGAATTACCGGAGGAACATAATGGTGACAAATTTTGGCAGAATAGAAGCGAGAGATAGAGAGTATGAGTTAAATTGATTGTATATATCAGCTCCATCACTCCTTAGTTAGGTTGCACGTACTATATGTATACATACAATTTTTAAAGTGTATAACTTCATTGCATTTTTATTTTATTAACTATACTGTGAAGAGCAGCGTTTGATTTCTTGTCAAATGCAATATCATTACGATTCGCCCTTGCTGCTAATCGGCTATTTGAAGCCTTATTGTTGCATTTCTTGCCCTGCAACAGATTTACCCTTGTTCCTTTCAACCCCACTTGCATTAACACCTCAATAGACCAAAAAAGTATTAATGATCACAACTTTAAGCAGATCCCAACAAATAAGAAAAATATCACAAGTATAAAGATCTCACCAAAGAAGATGAGAATGGTTGTACCTGTTCAACGGAGAAAAGAAGGATAGAGGTAGTAGAGATCCCATTTGTGGAAACCATTATCAGAAGAAAGTTTATACTTAAAGAGGATTTAAGTAGCTACTATGATATTCTTATACTGGGAGTGAGGGGGAGTTAGGTGGGGTTTAGGTGGGAGAATTAAAGTGATGCGAGGTTTATATAGGAGAGAGTGAGTAATAGGGAGGAGAGCAACTGGCAGCAGATTAGCAGGAGGATATAATGGTGACAGATTATGGTAGACCAGAAGCAAGAGATAGAGAAAGTGTGGGTTAATTTGTTTGTATGGATCATCTCCACCACTCCTTAGTTAGGACGTACGTACTATATATATACATAGAATTGTTAAAGTGTACATCTTTATTGCATTTTTACGTTTTTGACTAAAACATATCTATTTCGGTAAATGAGTCAAGCTTTGAAAATAAAATTCATCAACTTCTAGAAGTAGTTGCTGGAAACTAAATGCTCATGAAATTGCTAAATCATGCATTGCCTAATCAAACCAAACCAATAAATAACTGGATTGAACTTTAGCAAGTTCCATTTCCTTTTTCCACTTTTTCCTTTTTCTCCTTCTATTTGTTTTTTCTTCTATCAACAAATTAGAGTTAATGTATGCTTAATTTTCTCTATAGAATTGGATTGTTATTTAATTTTCTTGACCACTTTGCAGGCGTCTCCTCTATATTGTCGATTATATCTCTTTTTTCATAACCGGTGAGTTCAAACTTTAAGCTTTTCTATTTTCAATTTATGGAGTAGTAACTATTCTTATCATGAGTATATATTTTGTCGTCTTGTCGTCTCTCTGTACTTATCTATCAGGATTATATCTTGAAAAGTGCTATAATATGTGGTGTTCTCTTATTTGCTTAAACAAATTTATGCCAAATATGAACAATTTGTTATATTATGTAGTTGAAAAATCTCCATTTTTAAGATTTCATTTATAGATGTGTTCTTGATTGAATTGTTGCTAGTTTGTTTAGTTAAATTTTTAATTATTTTATTTGTGTAGATGGAATTTGTCATGCACTCCTACAATTATATAGTAGTCCCATTATTATTTATTAATGGGATGTACAAAGTGTGACACAAGTATATATTAAGTAGAAAATATTAAGATATCTCTCATGCACTGATCTCTTCCTTAGCTTCTCCACCCCAATTCATTATTCAAAATTTATACCATTGGACTCTTATTATATATATGTATCTCTCTTTGAGATGGGAACAATATCATGCTGCTGGTGCTATTTTTGATGCATCATCATCATTGTAATCGTCATCAGCTTCACATTCTTTATCGATACATATAGTGGATCCCAACTTAGCTTCTGTAGCCATAAACTTATCGGGGCAACCAAGTGATACCTTCTTATTGTTGGCATTCATGATAAAAAGGAGTTTTTTGAACTTACCCTAGCTTGCAAAGATGAGCCTCTAAACGTTCAAGCTATGTCAAGTTGTTGCAAGATATGATTGAATTCTTCTATTTATAGCTTGGAAACCAAATGTCATTTGTAAAACATCTCTTCATTTCTACCACTTGTTGGAGTATTTCTTGCATATTTTCTTTTATCGAGACATCTAATAGTCTCTTGATTTTCGAATCATAAGAGATTCCTAGTTTTCTTCTTTTTGGGAATTTGGTTGCTACAAGTGGAACCTAGAGGTGTCATCCAAATCCTCTTTACAAAACGATTTCTTATATATGTGTGTAAATAACTTCTTCTTTTTTTAAATTGTTCGTATATATACAATAAGCTAACATTTATTAAAAATAATACAATAATAAATATCAATTTGGGATACTAAGTAAAGACTTAGAACTGTCTTAGTTTCAAGTTCAAATTGCGATAATAGATCAACACTATTCATATTTTAAAAATCCAGTATACGCCACTATGTATATATGTAGATAATCTTGATGTGTAGGACATTGATGAGAAGGCCTTATTGCATATACTATAAGCATGAGGATAACTCATGGAAACTTGCTACTTTACACATACTACACGTGCTTTTCTCATTGCAGCACACTATTTTATCACATTGTCTTGTGTAGTACTTCCAATGATTTTCCAGCTTGGAAAAATTCTACTAAACTTTATTTAGATTAAAAAGTTATAAAAGGTTAACAATAAAGAAAGCAATATATAGAAGAACTAATTAATTCCACAGTACTTCAATGGAATTGAAATTAAAACCAAAGGAGAAAGTTTACATACTTTGCCAAATCTAAATCCAAAGCTTACAAGAAGAGAGAGGCGAGGTAATCTCTCTGAGAGAAACGCACGAGTAAACTCCCTTGGTGTAATCTCTCTGAGAGAAACGCACGAGTAAACTCCCTTGGTGTAATCTCTCTGAGAGAAACGCACGAGACTATTGTTTCAATCTCCCTTAGTGTAATTGTGACTTTTCTTTTCCTCTGAGAAAGAGAGACTACTGTTTCAATAGGCTAAATATTTTTATTTGCATTAGTCAAAATAATAACAATCATGCTAGACAAAAAATAAAATTAACTTTAAATAAAAAATCACTATAAAATGGCCGACTACAGTAGTCGCCATTTGTTAATATTTTTGAAATTATTTTAATAAGTTTCCGACTACTGCAATCGATAACCTGTCAATTATTTTATTGACTATATTTCGCAAAACATTATTTTAATAAGTTTCCTAACTTTGCTAGTCTACCTATAAACATTAGGTTGGGATTATCTTTTGATGGATTCACTCCATTTGCAGTCTCTGCGGCACCATATTCATGTTGGCCAGTATTTGTTATGCCATATAATCTTGCCCCCAAGTTATGTATGACAAGTCCATATTGTTCCTAACTTGAATTATTCCAGGTCCAAACAATCCAAAAAATTTGATTGACATATACATGCAACCTTTGATCGATGAGTTAAAATTGTTGTGGAATCAAGGTGTGGAAACATATAATGTATTCCATAAACAAAACTTCATATTGCGTGCTGCTTTTTGATGTGGACTATAAATGATTTTCCTACTTATGGAATGTTGTTTGGGTGGTCAACTCCTAGTAAGTTGGCTTGTCCATGTTGTATGGAAGACAAATAAACATTCAGATTAAAACATGGAGGTAAGAACTCATGGTTCGATTGTCACCGTCGATTTTTGCCAATGGATCATGGGACTTAGATGAAATACTAATGCATTTATGAAGAACCAAACTGATTTTGAAGAGCCACCTGCAACTTTATCGTCTGAAGAAATGTGGCATAGAGTTACAGATTTACCTAAGGTGAATGATTCTCCACCATCTATGATACCTGGTTATGGTGTTACACATAAATGGACAAAACAGAGCATATTTTGTGAGTTACCTTATTGGAAGCATAAACTTCTTCACCATAATTTGAATGTCATGCATATTGAAAAAAACATTTTTTTACAACATATTTAATACTGTGATGGATATCAATAACAAGACAAAAAGATAATTTGAAGGCTAGGATGGACTTAAAAGAATATTGCAGGAGAAGTGAGTTGTACTTGACATACCTTAACAACAAGATTCAGAAGCCCAAGGGTAGTTACACATTCACTTTGGATGAGAAGAGAGAGATTTGTGATTGGGTCAAAAATTTGAAGATGACTGATGGACATGCTTCAAACTTATCTAGATGTGTCAATATGAAAGAAGGAAATTTGACGTCTATGAAAAGCCATGATTGTCACGTTTTCATGGAATCTTTGATGCCTATTGCATCCAAGTCCTTGCATGATAGAATATGGAAACCCATCACAGAAATAAGCCTTTTTTCATAGAGTTGTGTTCTAGCACATTGATGGTGGTGAACCAAAATTACATGGAGAGTAACATTTGCCTAGCTTTAAAAAAATTGGAAAAAATATTTTCTCCTGGTTTTTTCAATGTAATGGAACATCTTCCAATTCATCTTGTGCAATAGGCACGACTTGGAGGTCCAGTTCAAGGTAGATGGATGTATCCATTTGAGAGGTGAGTACTTTTATTTATTTTTCTTTTGTGTTTGAATTTTAAAAAAATTCATCTAAAGGTCATAGTTTACAGGTTTATTGGCAAAAGTAAAAGGACCATAAAAATAGATGGAAAATACAGTTCCTCCATCGTCATGTCGATTGGGTTTATTTCTCAAACATGGCACATCATTTTCAAAATAATATGAATCAAAATTAGAAGTTTATCTTGCCAAATATGCTTCATGCATCGATCCTTTGGCCCCACCCTTTTCCATATTCAATCATCCAGGAAAAGGAGGTCCAAAACTGTTGAAATTTGCTTTTAGTTACTGCAGTAACTTTTAGCAAAATAAGTTATTTAGTTTGAATAAATTTGAATTTTGAATTTTAGTTAGTTTGTTTATGTTGTTGAGATATTTTAGGTTGTTTAAATTTTAAATTATGCAGATTATGTGTTTTATGTTGGCTATTTAAAGCCCCTCAATGTTTAATAAAATTATTGAAAGCTATTGAAAGTCATTTCAATCTATTGAGAGACATTTTCAATCTTTTTGTGCTGCCCCATTTTAAAAAAATACCAACAGTGGTATCAGAGCTTCATTGATCTTAAAGGATCTGTGAAATCTTCCAAACAACTACCATACATTTTTAACCCATCAGGGTTACCCATTTTAACCTATCAAGGCTACCTTTTCAAGCCGTGTTTTTTTCAACACAAAGACTTTTCTAAATCAATTTTTAACAAAAAATAATGGCAAGCAGCAGACTCTCTTTGAATGCCCCACAAATTTTCACAGACGAAAACTATCAAATTTGGTCTGTGAGAATAAAACCATATTTTGAAACCTATGTGATATGTGAGGCTGTGATGGAAGAAAAACCCTTACAACCTCTCTCTGCAAATCATACAAAAGTTCAGATTAAAGAACTTTCAAAAAAACTTCTACACAATACAATGTCATCGCATGTGTTTTTGAAGAACAAAATCAAAAGAAGAAAAAGAAAAAATAAGAAATTTTGCAAGTTCAAAAACAATGAAAAAAATCCAGCATCAACTACCAAAGCAAAAATTGAGGAGGAACATTTTTTTCAATTGCAATAACTAAAGCAAATGAGGGGTGTTGAAGTTTGCTTTTAGTTACTGCAGTAACTTTTAGCAATAAGTTATTTAGTTTGAATAAATTTGAATTTTGAATTTTAGTTAGTTTGCTTATGTTGTTGAGATATTTTAGGTTGTTTAAATTTTAAATTATGCAGATTATGTGTTTTATGTTGGCTATTTAAAGCCCCTCAATGTTTAGTAAAATTAATGAAAGCTATTGAAAGTCATTTCAATCCATTGAGAGACATTTTCAATCTTTTTGTGCTGCCCCATTTAAAAAAAACACCAACAGATATTTTAGGTTGTTTAAATTTTAAATTATGCAGATTATGTGTTTTATGTTGGCTATTTAAAGCCCCTCAATGTTTAATAAAATTATTGAAAGTCATTTCAATCCATTGAGAGACATTTTCAATCTTTTTGTGCTGCCCCATTTTAAAAACATACTCGAAAACAAAAGTTAACTGAGATGGAGCTAAAGTTAGCTACAACACATGTATTATTGAATTGTCGTGAGGTCCAACCTTTTCATAGGTATATATATATATATATATTACCTACTTCTAAAGAAGATTCATCATCCCTTTAACTAACTAAAGTTGTTATTTTGTCGGACAGTTATTTTGTTGGCACATATGGGAATGATGTTTTTTATTTTAGGCTTTCAGAGTGGTTTAGAGAATATGTAAGTGTTACCTTATACTATTAAGCATTTTCCCATCAATTATATGTATTTTTCGAATTCTAAATTTTCTTTAATTCAATATAGGTTCGTAATCCAGTTAATGTCGTGAATGTCTAATTTTTATGTGTTATTTCTTGGGGACTTGATCATAGAGTTAGAATAATGTCTATGTACTTCATCAATGGGTATAAATTTCATACAGAAGAATGGTCCAAAGGCAAGAAAACCAATAATAGTGGGGTGTGGGTGAAAGGTGAGGGGGATATTGATTATTATGGTGTGCTTCAAAAGATTATAGAATTCGAGTATGTTGTTGGTTGGCGAAAGAAAAAGCTAGTAATCTTTCGGTGCAAGTGGTATGATCATGATTCTAGTGGTACAAAGGTGCATTCTCAATACAAAATAGTTGAAATTAATCACAAGAGGCAGCATCATTTCTATGATCCATTTATCATTGCACAGAATGTGAAACAAGTGTATTACATTCCTTATCCTTTGCGCAAGAATAAATCTTCGTGGCGCGTAGTTGTAAAAACAAAGCCCATGGGGAGAGTGGAGGTTGAGAATGCATTCGATGTAGCATATCAAAATGAAATTTCAAGTGTTTAAGCAATGGTGGATGATGAATTAGCAGGTGTATTGCAGCATAGTGAAGGCATCTATGAAGAATTTCATGCTAGTTCCTTATTCAATCAAATCCAAATAATTATGGGGAAGGAACATCCAGAGCTAACGAGGAGGAATCCCAAACTGATGAATATGAAACAAGTGATGAGGAATTACTTGAAGAAAATTAAATAAGTGATGAGGGAGAATTTGATAGTGATTATGAATCAAATAAAGAAGATTGACTTGTTTGGATCGTTGTGCTGACAAATTTAGATCATTATCTTATTCAATGTTTTTCTCTTGAGTTTAGTTGGTATGTTGGAATATGTAGGATTTGATAATGTTTGACTTGTGCTTAATGTGGGCTACAGAAAATTCATTATCTCATAGTCTAGATTGTCTAAGATAAGTTTCCGTTTGAGCATTTTTGTATTTTATACAAAGGGATTTGAATTTTTTCTGATTGAGTATTCATATATTGAAAGTGCTTCTGTTTTACCTTGATTTATTATAGGTAGTTTTATGTTGATTTTATTGGTTGTAAGCTTTAAATTTTTCTAGCATATGGATTTCACTAAGCTTTTCACCACTAAGTTTTCAAAAAATCACATAATATCCTGGATCAGTTGCAATGTTCACGTGGCTAAGATCATTGGAGGAGTATGGTTAAGATTGGAGGTTTAAGGGGCTTCGGCTGTGCCAAATATGGGAATGTTTTTAGCTAAGATGATTAGTGACTCATATCAGCTTTTGGGAATGATAGAACGGGGGATGCTTCCTAATTTTTTTGCAAAGAGATCGCGTTATGGAACCCCTCTTATCAGTATTTTGTTTTCTGCATCAGGTGTTGTGTTGCTGTCTTGCCTTAGGTTTCAAGAATTTGTGGTTGCTGAGAACTTTATGAACTGTTTTAGAATTTTTTGGAATTTCTATATTTTTTGATGTTAAGGATAAAGTATCCAGCAACATCAAGACCTTATAGGATTCCACTACTCACTCTTATTGAAGTAGATTTTAGTGCATGGTACAAATGCTGAAAAAACACCTCTTTGGGTCATATAAAAAGAACTTCCTTATAGTTGGGCATTGAAACTGAAAACCTTGATCCCTTCATTCTGCTTTAGTGAGAGTGTGTTGTGTTAAACAACATGTTTGGGTAATAAGAATGTAAGTGTTGGTGTGGTCTTTTATGATTTGTCCTTTCTATTGAGCTTGAAGCTGATGTTTTCATCAGCAAAGATGCAACATAGGAGGGGAAAATGTTTAAAAGGATGTCGATATGTACAATGCTAGGAATTTTTCTTGTTATGGCTAGATTATCTTGTTGTATATACTACTAGGGTAGAATGAGATCAAATAACTAATAGTTGAGGATATTGAAGTAAAGAGAGTTATTTCATCCCTGGGTAAATTACTAATAAGAAAAAGGTATGGGAGTTGATGTCTCTATTACTTGGCCTAGCATGATTCCATAGTTAAATATTCTTAATCCAGTACATTAGGAGGAAACAACACGATTCTCAACCAGCTTCATTGCCACCTACAAGTCACTCGAGCCAGCCAGATGTAGGTCCTCTTAATATTCTTAATCTTGTACATTAGGTCCTCTTCAAAGATGCAACAAAGTTGCAGATTTGTTAGAAAATTATTCTTAGTATTATAGGTTAAACTAAAATTATCTGTGCAACTCCAACATTATGGCTTCCTTTAAGTTACTAATAAATTAAAAACAATTTGTACGGAAATGGGATCCCCAATAGCCAGAGACAAAAGATTCATATGAGAAAACATAAGTAAACGGGCATGAACAACAATTTGATCTCCATAAAAATCGGTATAGAATACCTTGCAAACCAATGAATGTAAACAAATAGTGCCCCTCCACTAAAATGGGATGGAATGCCTAATCTATGCAGACTGGATGCTCTATTCAGCAATATAGGATGTCCCTGCGTAACTTCTTGATAAGTAAAAGAGTACTCTTCTTATGTAGTTATTCATAAGTTGTATCCCCTTACATCTAACTATTAAATAAATAAGTTTCATACCCCAAAGAACATGAAAAGAAACATATTGATATCAATTTGACTTAAGTAGGAAAACATATTTGACGAGGAAAATGTAGAGTCTGAATAATGAAGACTTGGGAAAAATTAAGACAAGATTTTTCTGATAGAAGTTCTGGAAACCTCACTGTAGTTGGTGTTGTTAATGGAGAATATGTGACATTTAACTCTACTTTTCTTAGTTGCAATTTTCTCAACCTTTGTTCTGTGATCTGTCATATGTAAAGGGGGATTTAGAGTGAAGGTTTATATAGATAGTTTTTCTGGTTCATAAGACTAGTTCATACTATATTGCACATGAACTATTGGGATGAGCTTGTGCGTTGAACATTGAGATTATGCAGGTGTACTTTTGCACACGTGAGATGTAAGTATTGCGAGACAACTATCTCTACTTCTGTCCCAAAGTATCTCATCTCTATATGAGTCCCTGACGAGACTCGAGTTTGCCTTCCATACATGATCCTCATACCAAAATGTTGTTTAAGGTGTAACTTGGTTGAATCTTTGAAGAGGACCTACATTTGCAACTTGGTTAAATTCCATGTTTTTTTTTCATGAAGTTTATTTTTTGATCTGCTGATTGGGAATCAGGTTAATGGTTAGCAGATTTGATCAATATGCTTTAAGTGCTTTAGCATTACTTGTTCATGTATAATTTCAAAATTAATACTCACTAATAATTCCTTTTGTAAATTATATCTTCCTCAGACTACACTGAGTATGTTGTTGTTGTTGTAATAATAAGTAAAAAATTAACAGTAGACAATAGCTGGATCTTCTAAATTGTGTTTTATGTGTGTGTGGACTCATCTACTTTTTGTTTGATCTTGCTGTAGTGGAATTTGGTTGTTGTCTTTTTATTTTTGCTTATTAGAATGGATTGGTAGAGCAGCCTCGTGTTTGTGTTTCTGTAGTGTAAGGTTATTAATAACCTGTATAATTGATGAATTGGCAAATTGTTGTTTGATGTGTTTACTGTGATTCCATTAGAAATCGACTGTAGCAAGTTTATGTTAAATTTAATTTGGTAGACTGCTTATCATGTAAAGTCGATTCTTGTGGCTTGATAGGCTGATTGAAATGTATAATTATACCTGAGTAAACAGAAATAGTTTTGGCTTCTATTACCTAATGTATCCTTGTGCATATTTTGAGTATCTTTTTAGGTAATGAAGAAGACATCTGGAAAGCGTCGAAAGCATACAAATAAGAGGAATTAACACGATTCCCAACCAACTTCATTTCCACCTACAAGTCATTCCAGTCAGCCAGATGTAGGTCCTCTTAAGTCGAATTCATTGCCACCCACCTTTCCTCCTCAACCAACTTCACTGCCATCTGTCGCTCCTACTCAATAACATTCACTGCCACCCGCTATTACTCATATGTTGACATCATTACCCTCTAGCTTTCCTCCCCTGTCGACTTCATTACCACCTTATTTTTTTAGTATACCACCATGTGGGTCTATCCAAAATAACTCCACAACTTCTCATGGCAGGAGTACAAGTCTTTCTAATAATATTGTTCCCACACCTCATATAAATTCTTCTACGAGTTGTCATACAAGTAAAAAATGCAGCTCCTCATCTCTGCTTCCATCATCGACTCAAGCTGTATCTCCAGCATCATCGACACCTAGTATATCTAGGTCAAATATTGGAGTCCATGTACCAACATCACCATCTATGGTCAGTAGTACTACTACACCTGCTTGTTCAAAGACTCAAAATGCTGGAGATATTAGAGAATATGATGCTTTTCATAGGCTGATTATCACCCCTGATGTGGATGTGTAAATTATCCTTATGTTATCTTTATGTTATTTTTAATTTGGTGAATGTACTCCTTACATGAATTAAGTTTAATGT
>JAJOOE010002096.1:0-36600 GCA_036250405.1 Solanum raphanifolium
AATGAAACCATAAAAATCAATTCAGTCATCCAAGTAAATTACCATTTACACCCATTTCCCATCCCTTTATAAGCTGAGCAGAAGCTGCAAGCACAAAACCTAAGCTTAGCACATCGAAATAAATAGAAGTCATCTTAGCATACATCAAATACATTACCTATACGAAATTCAAGAGGGTCTCCTATCCCAATATTCGTATCGTATACTTTGTCATTCTCCTTCAGCTTGCAAGTATAACGGATACCAACCTGTTCAGTGGCAGATGGTCATTACTAAACTCGACAAGTTCATGCACACAGTGATTCAGTTTATGCAGGTTCAAGAAAGAATTTCAAGTTTGCTCCATATAAATGGAGCGTAGTGGTAGACAAAACAAAAGTACAAGCTAACAATTTCCAGCAGCTGGATGTGCAAAGCAGGAGATTAGTGAATAGCCACAAGCTGAAGAAACCATATCTACGAATCAGAAAATGCTTGAGAAGCTGAGAATTGAAAGGAAAGGAGATCGACCAAGAAAACCTCAAATTCAAATTCTCCAATAGGAGAACAAGGAGGCCCAGATTAGTACTAACAGTTTGCTATTTGTAGGAACTACATACACCAACAAAAATCAACAGACAAAATACAAAACCGTGGCAACATAGTATCATACACAAGCAATTATCAATGATATACAACAAAATACTTGAACAAAAAAGAAGGCAACTCTTATCAGCTATCAAGAAGCACAACCAAGAAAGAAACAATATAGTCAGCAACATCGACAAAGCCCAAATTGGGGCATATGCAGAGGGGAAAAGACAAATTACTTTCACAAATGGAGAAATTCAAGCAAGTCAGAAAATAATGGTGGTGACAACATACATGAGTGGCGTCGAAGGAATCGAAAATCACAGAGACGGCAACAATGGACGCCTTCCATAGGCACAAAATAAAGAGACCTTCGCAAGAAGCACATCACCGAAAAGCAACGTTTAGCCTCACCTCCACTCAACAGTATTGTTATATAAAATAGTTGCTGGGACCTACCAGTGACCCTTAATTTTTTTTAAGAAAAAGAAGTTATACCATGAGCACAATTTGATTTATCCTCAATCTCTATAAGTGGACGAGACACTAAAACGCCTCCAGGCACTTCTACCGAGGCAACCTTCTGAAGACAGAAGAACCCTATTCTGGGTCCTCAGGTCCCCCTTTTCAGGTGGTATTCGACAACCGGAAACTAGGCCTCCACCTCTTTTTCTTCATAACTCTTACCCTTGACTCCATTTCCTTCTATCATTTTCTCCTATGGAGAATCGAATCTACTTCAAGCAAGGGAGGAAGCTTACGATTTAACAAGGTTAGATCTGCGGCTGAAATATGGTAAGAGTGGAAAGCTCTAGGCTTTATATGAGGAGAATGGTACCGAGTAGGGGAGCACTTTTGTGGCTATACAAAAAGTTATGAGAAGCCTCAGAACTAAGAGGGAAAAACTTTATACCCTGGAAGTGCAGAGATGGTTCCACCTACATTTATTGCTCTTTCAAATTCAATAAGTATGGTAGATTTATATTTGTTATTACAGTTAATGGACTGGACAAAACAGATATTATCATTACACAAAACAACATTAATGAGGGTTGGGGATCACTTGCTGCAAAAATTGATCACTTCATTAATAGAGGTGCAGGAGTACAAGGGGTTACACATCAATCTCTGGAGAATACAAGCCACAAAATCTGAAAGGGGATGGGAGCTTCAAGGACGCTTTACACAGAAACAAATGGAATTTAGGAGAAGGGATGCTGAACAACAAGTAGGGGGCTTTAGTTTCATCTTAATCCACTACTGAGACCAATCTTCTTTGTAGATGCTTGGTAGGAAGCTTTACAGTGATGAAATCCCCACCCCAAATGACGTCAGGAAATGGGTTCAGCAGATGTGGAGATGAGTGCAGAATTTCCAGCTGTATGACATGAATGGCACTCCTTTCCTGTTCAAGTTCAACAGCAAAGAGGAGGCAGAGCATATCATGCAGGGTGCTAGGAACAGACAGGGTATAAATTACTGATCAAAGGGTGGTTTCCTTTCCCCAGAACACAAGAGTTTCGATGGTACTGGATAAGAGTTCTTGGGCTACCCCTCCATTTATGGTCCACCGGCATAATGAAGGGGATTGGGGACAAATGTGGTGGGTGGCTGGCTGGCTAGAGAACAAAGAAGAACAGAGTTGAAAAAACATCTCTGAAGCTCGCATACGAGTCAGACGGCCTAGAGAACAGACCACAACTTCGGTGGAGATAGTCGACGGAGAATGGGTGTTCTCGCAGCCGGTATGGGTTGCCGACGAGATATAGAAGAAATGGGTGGGTGGGTGTGACAGTCGAGGTGCCAGCAACGCGCCAGAGAAAGGACCCGACAACCTACGTCGAAATGAAAAGGTGAAAGAGATGGAACTTGTGGAGAACCACAAGGTTCAGGGAGGGATCTGCAACAAACAACCTTAATTTTGAAAACCAAGGGATGAATTTTTTTATGATGAAGAACAGGGTAAGGTGGCAAGTGGGAGTGAGGCCTTCTTAAAAAAAAATGTGGTATCCGGGAACAAAGCAAGAGCAAGTTCATTGGTCTTAACCAGAACCTTACATGGTTTCCAAGTGTTGTTTATGCTGAATGTGGGAGGAATGAAAAGAGGGAGCTGGCAACTGTTAGGAGCATGTATGATGGGTCTTGGGTGGTGTGTGGTGGCTTTAATGTCACTACGTATCCCATTGAGAGGATAGATTACAGGGGCTATGACAGACTTCTCAGAGTGAATAAATGACATAGAGCTCATTGATCCCCCTTTAATTGGAGGATATTACACTTGGAGGAGGGAAGATAATCATACAACCTCTAAGATTGACAAGTTCCGACATTGCTCTTTATGGGAGTGTCTCCAAATCAAGCAGAACCAGCTCCCAAAGTTGACATCTGATCACAACCCAGTCATGATAGTCTGTGGAGACTGGAATTTCAAGAAATCCTACTTTTAACAGTGGTGGATGGGGGTGGAAGGGTTCAGAGTTGAAATGCATGAGGACCTCTTTTCAGGTTACCGGTACACCTACATATATACTAGTTTCAAAACTGAAAATGCTTGAGGAGAAGCTAAAAGAGTGGAATGAGGAGAATAGGGAAAGCCGGAAGCAAAGAAAGGAGGAGTCCCAAATACATTATCTGCATTAGAATCCACAAAAGACCAGTGGAGCTTAACTGGGGAGGAAATGTTGCAGAAAGTTCACCTGGTAATGGAACATGAGGAAAATTTTAAGAAAGAACATCCAGCCTGGAGAAGGAGATCCAGGAAGATTGGGGATAAGAATACCAAATACTTTCACATAATGGCCATAGCACATAAAAGGTTTAATCTATTGATGTCCTACAGGTAGAAGGCAACAGCATCAATGACCCTGAAGGCATCAAATCACACATCCAAGACTTCTCTATAATCTGTATAAAGAAACAGAAAATTGGAGGTCTGATTTCACTATGCAGGATGCCCTAGTTATCAGTGGGGAGGAGCAGGTCTGGATGCCTTGGCAGATAATATCTATGATCGACGAAATATGGAGACTTATAGAAGGCAAAACAGTGGTGGTACAACATATATAGAGAGAGGGGAACAAGTTAGCCAATCATCTCGCCAACCTAGCACTGGACAAAACAGAAGTACAAGCTAACAATTTCCAGTAGCTGGATGTGCAAAGCAGGAGATTAGTGAATAGCGACAAGCTGGAGAAACCATATCTACGAATCAGAAAATGCTTGAGAAGCTGAGAATTGAAAGGAAAGGAGATCGACGAAGAAAACCTCAAATTCAAATTCTCCAAGAGGAGAACAAGGAGGCCCAGATTAGTACTAACAGTTTGCTATTAGGAACTACATACACCAACAAAAATCAACAGATAAAATACAAAACCGTGAAGGCAACATAGTATCATACACAAGCAATTATCAATGATATACAACAAAATACTTGAACAAAAAAGAAAGCAACTCTTATCAGCTATCAAGAAGCACAACCAAGAAAGAAACAATATAGTCAACAACAACAACAAAGCCCAAATTGGGGCATATGCGGGGGGGAAGAAAATTACTTTCACAACTGGAGAAATTCAAGCAAGTCAGAAAATAATGGTGGTGACAACATACATAAGTGGAGTCGAAGAAATCGACAATCACAGAGACGGCAACAATGGATGCCTTCCATAGGCCCAAAATGAGAAGACCTTCGCAAGAAGCACATCACCAAAAAGCAATGTTTAGCCTCACCTCCACTCAACAGTATTGTTATATAAAATAGTTGCGGGGACCTACCAGTGACCCTTAATTTTTAAAAAAAGAAGTTATACCATGAGCACAATTTGATTTATCCTCAATCTCTAAATGTGGACGAGAAACTAAAATGCCTCCAGGCACTTCTACCGATGAAACCTTCTGAAGACATAAGAACCCTATTCTTTTTTTTTTTTTTGATAACCGAGAAATCCGTTTGTGACCCACCCTTTGGACCAATCACAGCCTTCTAAACTCGGTGGAATGGGCCCGCCCCTCTACCCTTCTCCACTTAAATACCGGGCTTCGCTTTGCATGGTGTGGGGCATAAACCTGCGACCTAAGCCACAAATCCTCCACCTTTTGCCACTTGAGCTAGGCCTTGGGGGCCAGAAGAACCCTATTATGGGCCCTCAAGTCCCCCTTTTCAGAGTTAAAATGCAGGAGGACCTCTTTTCAAGTTACCAGTATACCTACATTTATACTAGTTTCTAAGCTGAAAATGCTTTAGGAGAAGCTAAAAGAGTGGAATGAGGAGAATAGGGGAAGCAGGAAGCAAGAGGAGATCCCAAATACATTATCTGCATTAGAATCCACAAAAGACCAGTGGAGATTAACTGGGGAGGAAATGTTGCAGAAAGTTCACCTGGTAATGGAACATGAGGAAAATTTTAAGAAAGAACATATAGCCTGGAGAAGGAGATCCAGGAAGACTGGGGATAAGAATACCAAATACTTTCACAGAATGGCCATAGCACATAAAAGGTTTAATCTATTGATGTCCTACAGGTAGAAGGCAACACCATCAATGACCCTGAAGGCATCAAATCACACATCCAAGACTTCTCTATAATCTGTATAAAGAAACAGAAAATTGGAGGTCTGATTTCACTATGCAGGATGCCCTAGTTATCAGTGGGGAGGAGCAGATCTGGATGCAAAGGGAGTTTGAGGAAGAGGAAGTTCTAAATGCTATCAAAATATGTGCAGGCGATAAGTCCCCTGGACCTGACGGTTCTCCTATGGTAGATATTTAGGATCTTTGTAAGTATTCTATATTCCTAATAATTTTTTGGAGGTCTCCAAACATAGGAATACAAGTTTGCCCGTTTCAAAAGAAAATAAACCGTAAATTTATGCCTTACTTTCCATGGAACAGCACATTGAGAGAACAATTAATTAGAAATAATCAAAAAAAAAACAACCAAACCTTAAATCCTGGGAAAGCTTTTCTGCCACCTGGCTTGCCCTTAGACAACTCCTCTATGACCAATCCAGGTACAAAGGACTTCACAAGATAAGTCTTATCTTGCTCAACCTTTGTAACTGCTTCACGTTTCCGTTGAAGTTTCTTCTTCCTTTCCTTCCTCAGTTTCTTTTTATCTGAGATTAATAGTAAAGGAACAAATGACTTTCAAGATAAAATTAGCTAGTGAATACATGATTCCACTATGTGTACTAGTGACGAACACTTTGTGCATCGGGCTGACTTTATTATTAACATATAGAATACTATAAACATCCTGTAGAATAGAGTAAAGACTGTTACGATCTATGCATCTTCAAAAGCAACAGAGTAGAGAGTTTACCTTCATTAGTTAAAAATTTCTTAAGCCTGCAAAAAGACACATCAATGATGTTATCGATTCCATGCCACACCAATGCTTGAAAAGTCTTTATTGCATCATCAGCATCAGCATCAGCACCAGCACCAACTCCAGCACCAGCACCAGCACCAGCACCAGCACCAGCATCAGCACCAGCACCAGCATCAGCATCAGCATCAGCATCAGCATCAGCATCAGCATCAGCATCAGCATCAGCTCCAGCTTTGAAGGTGAAATAATACCACGTCCCAGCAGCAAAGGATGCATTTACGTTCACAATTTCCTTGAAAGGATACATTTTATCCTAAATAGAAAACAGTGAAATCATGAATTGCCATTTTATCTATATTAGATTTGATACAACCAAAAGAACAAAGGAAGCACTTACATTCTCTTTATTGAATTTCTTAATTGCCAATTCGCACATCATAGTGTATTCCTCTTTTATCTTTGGACTCGTCATGTGATCATATTGTTGCGCAATCCCAGCCATAAAAGAGGTACCCGGGAAGACAGAGATATCAAAACCCTATTGCACCAAAAGTAACGTCAATCACAAGTAGAATAGCAGGTATAAAACATACCATAAACTAATTACCTCGCTCTCATCCCACTCCCTGAAATACTGCTCCCAGACCTTGCGATCTGCTTTACCCTCCAAAATTTCAAAAATAGGATCATCGGAATCGTAGCCTATAGAATAATCGCTACCCTCAGAATCATCTTCTTCTTCTTTATTCATATTCCCCTCTTCCTCTTCTGCCTGCCGTTTCCTCCCACGATAGGGAAATTCGGAAGGGATCGCCGGCTCCGGCTCCGCCATTGCAATGAGTTGATTTTAACCTGATACACAGAACTCTTTTCTCCAATTTTGATGCTATTACAAAACTCTTACTAGACATAAAAATATAATAATTTAGATACACTTTATTAACTTGGCCTTATTTACATTTATGCCTTCTATCTTTTGGGGTATACTTAAATTTGTACTACATCCGTCCACTTTTATTTATCACGTCACGTTTTTCAAAAGTCAATTTGACTAATTTTTAAATATATTAGATTATATTAATTCGATATTTTAAACAAAAAAATTAGATATTCAAAAATTATAATAAAAGTACTATAAATTGCAGATTCTTGCTTATCAATATGATGAAAAAATATATCGTAGAATGCTAGTCAAAGTTCTTATAGTTTGACTCTAAAAAAAAAACTACGACAATCAAAAGTGGACGGAAGGAGTATATAGTTGCAAAAATAGATATTCACGTCTTACGTGTCATTCTATATGGTAATTTCCGTCCTATCCGACGTGCTACATGTATAATGTCATGTTGGACTCATGTCTATTCAACTTTATATAAGTTTGAGTGCTTATTTGTGCATACTCAAAATTAGAAGACATAAATATGAAATGAGATCAAATTAAAAGACACATTTATATATTATGCCTATAATTTACACTCAAATTATATTTTTTTTAAATAAAAAAAAAATTACTATTCTTGGCATAATTTGAATTTCAAGAGTCAATTTTTTTAGTTTTGATTGTGACTTTGGATTTTAGATATTGAAAATTTTAATATCTTAAAAATAAATTTACATATTCAAAAATTACGTAAAAGTATATAAGTTATAATAAGTAACAATTTTAAATAATTAAAAGAAATATAAAATATATTTCAAGAAAACTCCTTTCGAATATCGAAATTCGAAAAGTATTACAAAAAATAGAATAGAAGGAGTTTTAGTGTACTCTATATGTGTCATATTAGAGAGATAACTTACTAATAATAGTTGTTCCATATTAGTTGATCATTACTAGATCAAGATTGAATTAATTAAATTTTTTTCATTTTACTCCAATATATATATATATATATATATATATATAAGAGAACCTTAGGCCCGCCTATGTAGCGCCACCACAAACCAGAATTCCCTATTAATTTATTTATTTCCAAAACTAGTCTTCCCCTTTCATGAAAAGTTGTGGCTTTTATGAAAACTTGCGACTTTAATGAAGAGTTGCGACTTTTATGAGAAGTTGTGACTTTTATGAAAAGTTGCGATTTTAATGAAGAGTTGCAACTTTTATGAAAAGTTGTGACTTTTAGGTAAGGTTGTGACCTTTCCGAAGGGTTGCAACTTTTCCAAATAGTTGTAACCTTTCTGATAAGGCACAAAAAGCATTTGTTCACACTACCCTTTGTTGTCTATAAATAAAGGGATTTCCTCTCATTTTAAAACAACGAAAATTCTAAACTTTCTCTTCTTTTTCTTCACAATTAAATATTTGTGTACTTTGCTCCTATTGAGTGGCTCACTGACACCATTGCTTATGTTACAAATCCTGGTATGTATTTTTACAATCATTAATTTATGTTTATGTTATTAAGGATAAATGATAACATGCAATAATTTTCATTTTCCTTTACATTATTAATGTTTGTTACTACGTAATCTTGTATGTAAGATAATAGAGTGTTTTAGTTTTAATGCCTGATAGGTTTTAAGAAAATATTCTGTGATATTACATTCCCGCGCAAAGCGCAGGTAATTTTACTAGTAATTAATATGATATTTGGAATTTAAACAATTTGCAATACTAGATATTCCTATATTCCATGTATATTTTTTCTAACGTATTTTTATATGCATTGATATGAACAAAGTGCAAGATAGTAAAATTGAGTAATCTATTAATGATCTTTTAATCACTGTAAAATAAAAAGTGTCCATCTAATTAATATGAGACGAAGAAAAGAATATTTTGTCATAATATTCATCTAATTAATTGTTATTGCAATATTTTTCATTAGTGGCATGCGGCTTTAGAGTGGATTGGTAAACTCGAATAGTAATTTTAGTTTTTTTTAAGTTACTAGAAATTTATTGTTGTCACATTATTAAATAGGCATAAGTAATTGTATTTCCGATTAAAATAACTATGAGGAGGCTAACTAAAAAACTTAAATGATTTTTGAAAGACAAAACAAAAATAAATAACTTCAATGATGAAGACCATTAGAGCGATCAACTCTGGATATTCACATGTAACTATCTAAAAAATAACATAATTATGTGTGCTATATATGTTATACCATCAATGCATAAAAATTAAGTCTTTTTTATTCATCATTGTTATGATATATCAATTACATTATAATGACATTTGACCTCAATCTTGGCATAAAAAAAGTGCTCGAGCATTCTCATCACTACAATAGAGACAAGGATGTTGAGTCTTAATTTGTTCATCATTTTCCAAAATGTACCTAGACTTCATCACCAACTCTCTATAACTAATAGGGCCACAATTTTTCTCCAACACAAGTAAAATTGCATGACTAAATGCCCCATAAGCTTGATCCCGAGTACGTAACGCTATATCCACTGCATCCAGTTTGGAAATTCCAGGGGAATAAGGCAAAAGACGTGGTGGAGGACGCCTATACACCACTTCAAAGGGTGTAGTTTTCAAGGAATAATGAAAACTGGTGTTGTATGAATATTCTGCCCAGGACAACCAGTCCATCCATTTGGTAGGATGTGCACTGGTAAAGCACCTCAAGTACATCTCCATAGTCCAGTTGACAACTTTAGTTTGGCCATTAGATTGAGGGTGATACGTTGAACTAAAACACAACTTGGTACCACTCAGGCGGAAGAGTTCTCTCCAAAAAGCACTTGTGAAAGTTACATCCCGATCACTAACCATGCTTACTGGTAAGCCATGTAATTTGAAAATATTGTCAAAGAAGAGTCGGGCAATACTTACTGCAGAGTATGGATGAGCAGTTGACAATAAGTGGCAATATTTAGCGAAAAGATCTACCACCACTAAGATTACATTTTTCCCACGTGAAGTAGTAAGCCTTCCACAAAATCCAATGAAATATCTGACCATATTTGCTCCGGAACTGATAAAGGCTGAAAAAGACCAGCAGGTTGCAAAGTTTCTGGTTTATGTCGCTGGCAAACACCACAAGCACGAACAAAGTCGCGAATATGACGCTTCATACCTGTCCAATGGAAATCCCTTGTAATCCGAAAAAGTGATTTTTGGTACCTCTCGTGTCCCTGGTTATGCAAGGCAGTCATGACTGTCTGAATGGAAGGAGAGTTTGATGCCAAGAATGTTCGGTGTTTATACAGAAGCAACCCATTCTTGACGCTCCACTGATCTGATGCAGTACCATCATGGACAACAGATATTAACTGCTGGACATCAGGAGAGTTTTGTTGTTCATTTATGATGTCATAAAAAAGGCTTAATTGAGGCATGAAAATGGCAAGAAGCATAGCTTCATCATTATCTCGATGGGATAAGGCATCAGCGACAGTGTTTAAACGACCAGCCTTGTATTCAACTGAAAATGAGTAACCCAGAATTTTGGCCAACCAATGTTGTTGCGAAGGAGTTAGTGCCTTTTGTTCCAATAAAAACTTCAAACTGTAGTGATTAGTACGAACTATGAAGTGTTGCCCCCATAAATAAGAACGCCAATGCCGAATAGCTTTCACTAGACCTATCAATTCTTTTTCATAAGTGGGCAGTGGTTGGTGTTTTCTTGCCAATACTCTACTAAAAAAGGTAATGGGTTGTTTATTCTGCAATAAAACAGCCCCAATACCCAGATTTGAAGCATCACATTCAATAACAAAAGGTTGAGAAAAATCTGGAAGTGCCAATACATGTGTAGTTGACATAGCAACCTTGAGTTTTTCGAAAGCTTGTGTTGATTGATCTGTCCATATAAATGAATTCTTGCGGAGAATGGCTGTTAATGGTTCAGCTATGGATCCATAATTTTCCACAAACTTATGATAATATCCTGTGAGGCCTAGGAAATCTCGCAACCCCTTAAGAGTTGTAGGTTTGGACCATTCAGTCATGGCTAAAATTTTGCTGGAATCTGCAGATCAGCAGTGATGAGGTGGCCCAAATAAGCAATTTCAGTTTGGGCAAATGAACACTTAGATTGCTTCAGAAAAAGATGATGATCGGAGAGTAACTTGAAGACAAGTCGCAGATGATACATATGTTTGACCCAAGTGTGACTATACACAAGTATATCATCAAAAAACACCAAAATAAATTTTCTCAAGTGAAGCTGAAATACCTCATTCATTAATGATTGAAAGGTAGATGGAGCGTTGGTTAAGCCAAAGGGCATAACCAAAAACTCAAAATGCCCATGGTGAGTATGAAAACCAGTTTTCTCCATCTCATCCTTTTTCATCCGAACTTGATAATAACCTTGGCATAAGTCTAATTTAGAGAAATATTTAGCCCTAAACAATTCCTCCAACAATTCTTTAATTACTGGAATAGGAAATTTATCTTTGATTGTTTTTGCATTCAACTCACGATAATCAATGCACATACGCCAAGAACCATCAGATTTAGGAACAAGAAGAACCGGGGAAGAGAATTGAGACTGACTTGGCCGAATTATTCCCTTCTTCAACATCTCTGAACATTGTCTTTCAATTTTATCCTTTTGATTATATGGATATCTATATGGTCGAACTACAACAGGTTTTGTTCCTGGTTCCAGAACAATTTTGTTGCCACAATCACGTTTAGCAGGGAGCCCTACTGGTCCATGAAAGAGGCAAGCAAAATCTTTCAAAATTATTTGCAAATCTTCCTGATTATCTTTGTCAGCCAGCATAACATGAGTTGTTGCTCCTTGAGTTGGATCAGGAGACTTAACACCTTGTAACTCCATTTGTTTTCCATTTTTGAAAAATGACATCTACATAACTGTAAAGTCTCACAGTATGGGTCCTAAAGTTTTAAGCCAATTCACACCTAAAACCACATCAAATTCACTTAGATTGAGGACATATAAATCAATATGGAAATCATAATTACCAAACCATATTGAAACTCCTTCGCATTGTCCCGGACTTCTGACATGTTCTCCATTTGCCACCACTACTCGTAGCCCTTCTCGCCTCTCAACTTGAAGATTGAATTGTGACACAATTTTAGAGTTCACAAAGCTATGAGTACTTCCAGAATCGACTAATGACACCACTGGATTCCCTGCCAGTTGGCCTTGTAACTGCATATTTTATGGAGCTGTGACAATGATGGCTTGCAAAGAAATTTCAGGTTGATCTATATTAGGATTTGTCTCCTGTTCCAGAGTGTAAAGATATGACACATGGGTCTAACTCTACCCCAAAAGCTAGCTCATGAGGGGAGGATTGCTCAAGTCCATATAAGGAGACCACCAGTCCATTCCCCAACCGATGTGGGACTTTTACCCACTCTAACACCCCCTTCACGCCCAGGCCCAACTGGCGCGTGTACCGGGAGCCCAAACGGGGATACCTGGCTCTGATACCATGTAAAGATATGACATATGGGCCTAACTCAACCCCAAAAGCTAGCTCATGAGGGGAGGATTGCTCAAGTCCATATAAGGAGGCCACCAGTCCATTCCCCAACCGATGTGGGACTTTTATCCACTCTAACAGTTTGTAAAATACAGAGAGAATGGAGAAATCTTGCTTGTTCTATTAATCCAAAAAGGAGAGCTATTTGTAGGTGTACATATAATCTATCTAAGGAAAACAGATAATCTATCTAAGGAAAACAAAATCAGAAAATCCCTAAATATCTCTATCTATGATTGTGTTGAGATTGTGCTATGTATTCTATAGGAAAATATGTCTATGTACATTCTAACACTCCCCCTCAAGTTGGAGCATAGATATTAATCATGCCCAACTTGTTACAAAGATATCCCACCCGAGTTCCATTTAAAGCCTTCGTAAATATATCACCCAATTGCTCTCTTGTCTTTACATATCCAGTAGAAATCATGTTCTCTTGAATCTTCTCACGAACAAAGTGACAGTCAACCTCAATGTGTTTCGTCCGTTCATGGTACATTGAATTTGAGGCAATGTCTAGAGCTGCCTGATTATCACACCAAAGTTTTGTTGGAGACAAAGAGTTCAAACCGATCTAAACTAAAAGGTGATGAATCCATAGTATTTCACATGTGGATTGAGCCATAGCTCTATACTCAGATTCTGCACTAGATCGAGATACAACAGTTTGTTTCTTACTCCTCCAAGATACCAAATTTCCACCAATAAAAACACAATAGCCAGTAGTAGATCTTCTATCAATTATTGATCCAGCTCAATCAGCATCTGCAAAACACTCAATACGAGTATGTCTATGGTCGCTATACAAAATGCCAAGGCCAGGTGCTCCTTTCAAGTGGCACAAGATTTGTTCCAAGGTTGCCCAATGTTTGATTGTCGGTGCAGACATAAATTCACTAACAATACTGACTGTATATGCAATATTTGGACGGGTCACTGTGAGGTAGTTCAATTTCCCAACCAATTTCCTATATCTTTCTGGATCATCAAGAGGATCACCATCATCCTTATTAAGATGAACACTAGGAACCATTGGTGTTCAACATGGTTTGGCTCCCAATTTTCCAGTTTCTGCAAGTAGATCAAGTACATACCTTCTTTGGGACAAGAAAATTCCTTTCTTGCTTCTTGCTACATCGACACCCAAGAAGTATTTCAGTTGCCCCAAATCTTTGGTATGAAATTTGGCATGTAAAAACTCTTTCAGAGAAGAAATTCCTGCACAATCATCTCCTGTAATAACAATATCGTCAACATAAACAACTAAAAGAATAATACCAACTGTTGACTGTCTATAGAAAACTGAGTGATCACACTTGCTCTTCTTCAATCCAAATTCCTAAACTACATCGCTAAATTTTCCAAACCAAGCACGCGGGCTTTGCTTTAGACCATGTAGAGATTTTCTCAGATGACAAACTTTCCCATACTCCCCCTGAGAAACAAATCTAGGTGGTTGCTCCATATACACTTCTTCATTGAGATCACCATGAAGAAATGCATTTTTGATATCCAACTGATGTAACAGCCAATGCTTAGAAGAAGCCAAGGAAATAAACAAGCGAACAGAGGTGAACTTGGCTACCGAAGAGAAGGTGTCAGAATAATCTATACCATAAGTCTAGGCATAGCCTTTAGCCACAAGTCTAGCCTTAAGTCTTGCAACAGAGCCATCAGGATTAACTTTGACCGCAAAGATCCATTTGCATCCAAATGCTTTCTTTTCTTTGGGTAAATCTACCAAATCCCAAGTGTGATTTTCATCTAAAGCATGTATCTCCTCAAGCATTGCATCATGTCATCCAGGATGGTTCAAGGCATCCTTCACTGTTTTAGGAATAGAGATAGAGTCTAAAGAGGCAATCATACAAATATATGCAGCTGATAAGTGGTCATAAGAGACAAAGTTAGCAATGGAATATGTTGATTTACACTGACGTGTACCTTTTCGAAGAGCAATTGGGAGGTCAAGATTTTTTGGAGGATCAAGCGGAGTAACATTTGATGATAAAAGAATTGTACATTGATTTCCCACCTACTCGAGTAAACTTGAACGATTGACAGTCTTGCTAGCGCAGATACAGTAGGGCTGATGGCACAATAGTGGATTGGTGCTCAACAGAAGGACTAGGATAGGGAACAACATCTTCAGACTTTTCTGTCATAACACGAGTAACCTGGTAAACTAACAACTCTTCTTCCTCCCCCTGACTTGTAGAATTGGGAGGTGCATAGAAGAATGGTGTAGTCTCAGAAAATAACACATCAATTGACACCAAATATCTACCAAACGCAGTAGAATAACACCGATATCCCTTTTGAAGGCGAGAATAACCCAAGAAAACACACTTCAATGCCTTGGGGTCCAACTTTGTAACAGATAGTCGAACGTCTCGAACATAACATGTGCTTCCAAATACCTTAGGTTCTACTGGAAATAGTGACTTATTTGGAAAAAGAACATTATAAGGCACATTACCAGCAAGCACAGTTGATGGCATGCGATTTATCAAAAAACAAGCAGTGGAGACCGCATCAGCCCAAAATTGTTTAAGAACCTTCATTTGGAACAAAAACGCTCGAGCTATCTCAAGTAGATGCCTATTCTTCCTCTCATCAACTCCATTTTGAGAGGGTGTATCAACACATGAAGACTGATGGAGAATATCGTGTTGTCTCATGTATGATCTAAATACTTCTGGCATATATTGTTTAGCATTATCGCTCCTTAGAATACGGATTGAGGCATTGAACTAAGTTTTGATTTCAGCACAAAAGGCAGAAAAATGAGTAAACACTTTAGGTCGACTCTTCATAAAGTAAATCCAAGTCATTCGAGAAAAATCATCTACAAAAGTGACAAAATATTTATGCCCTGTTTTAGAAACAATAGGACATGGTCCCCATACATCAGAATGAACTAACTCAAAAGCTGATGTAACTCGATTATTAATCCTTGAACCTAACGAGATACAATGGTGTTTTGCAAATCAACATGACTCACAGTCCAAGGAAGAAATATTCTGAAATTGTGGACAAACCTTCTTCAATAGAGGTAGAGAAAGATGTCTGAATCGACAATGTGCTTCAAATGGAGATACAACACTGGAGCATGCAATAGATCGAGACTCTCATTCATCAAGGATGTAGAGATCATCATATAAATGTCATTTTCCAATTACTTGATTCATTGTAAGATCACGAAACAGACAATGATCGGGAAAGAACGAGATATAACAATTAAGGTCTCTAGTAAGTTTACTGACAGATATCAAATTGAAAGCCAATTTTGGTAGACTTAACACAAATGACAAGGTAATAGAGGAGGTTGGTTTAACAGTTCCAGATCCAACACTGTTACAAGTTGAACCGTCGGCTACAATAACGGGAGATGGTGCTTTGTGTGGTTGAAAGCTTGAAAAGATATTAGGATTACCTGTCATGTGATTTGTAGCACCTGAATCAATGACCCATTTATTTGAAGCGGTAACAAGACATACTTTATCGGACTTAGCAAAAGCAGTAACTGAAGTGGATTTTTGATATCGAGAGAAATTAGCAAACTCCTCAACCGAAACCAAATTCATCTTGTCAGATGATGGACTAGAAACACCAAGAACTTCAGACCTTTGAGTTACCAAATCATGATCAGTCATTGGTCCAATTAAATACTCAATATAACAAAAATAAATTGAGAGGTGAAACCAGCAAAATGCCACGAAGGAGAAATATCCCAACAGATTTCCAGATGTTCAAGAGTTAATAAAGCTTGGTTGATCCAATCAAACTAATTCTTCACTTAGAGTAAGCAATCAATCATGCCAGAGAGGGGAAGATTCGACCAAAATTTTAGCAGCAATTTAACACCAAAATCAGAAAATACATGTCAATCGATTTTACCCAAGGAAAACAAAGTTTAAGGAACCTGGAATGCTAGGAAATCAACCCAACTGAGGTCTGTTGAACAAAAGACCACAAAATCTGACCGAAAATATTGAGATGATACTGGAAATAAAAAATCTGATCTGATTCAGATTTTACACACACCCCACATGCCTCGTTTGCAGAAGTTGCCTGAATAGTTCGCCGGAGCTTGAGCTTTACACTTTTCCCTGCCAGACACCGGATTTTGGTTCTTACAGATCGGGTGAGGTGGTCCTCCCTAGGTTGGCTGTGAGATTGGAATATCAAGTTCCAAGTACCTCCCAGTAGCAACGTGACCAACCAAGTCACTTACGGATAATTTTTTAAACTGGCCGGCTCCAGTGATTCGAAAAGACTAAAAAAGAAATAGAAAGAAACTCCGCTCTGATACCATGTAAAATACAGAAAGAATGGAGCAATCTTGCTTGTTCTATTAATCCAAAAATGAGAGCTATTTGTAAGTGTACATATAATCTATCTAAGGAAAACAAAATCAGAAAATCCCTAAATATCTCTATCTATGATTGTGTTGAGATTGTGCTATGTATTCTATAGGAAAATATGTCTATGTACATTCTAACACAGAGATTCTTCCTCTTCGTCTATGGAATCAATCCAGAATAATTTCTTGCATTGATGGCCCCGAGTGAAGACTTCATCACAGTTGAAGCAGAGACCCTTAAGTCTCATTTTATCCATCTCAGATCTAGTCAATTTCCTTACAAATCTGGTGCGCTGTGGAGGTGAGAAATTTGATGTTTTGGAACTGCGACCATCTAACAGTTGCGAACGAAAATGTTGTCCCTTGCGTTCATAAAGCCGGGATAAACTCATCGCCATAGCCAAATCTAGAGGATTATGCAACTCAACCTCAATTGCTATATAATCCACAAGACCACTAATATAAAGTTCTAACTTTTGCGGTTGTGTGAGTGTACCAGCCCGGGAAACTAACTGCTCAAACTTTTCTTGGTAATCTGCCACGGACCTAATCTGGGGCAACTTAGCCAATTCTCCTAACTTCTGACTTCTAATTGGTGGCCCAAAACGAAGGTTACAATAACGTTTGAACTCGTCCCAAGACGGTTCAGGCATATCTGTCTCTAGTTGAAGAAACCAAAGTTGTGCATTCCCCTCTAAATGAAAAGAAGCAAGACTAACTTTTTCTTCATCTGGAGTCTGTTGGTGTCGAAAAAAGTGATCACATTTGTTCAGCCATCCCAAAGGGTCCCCTTAGCCAGTAAACCGTGGAAAATCCAACTTTGTATACCTAGGAATGAAAGAACTTCCTCCTGCATCTGATTTTGACCCTTCTGCCACTCCACTTTTACCCTTCCAACCCCGATTCTGACTGGTATGATCAGTTGATTCAGAATCAACCATCGAATTCGCTAGATCCTTTGTGAGTGCATCTAAGCGAGCATTTATTGCTTCATGTCTCGCTATATTGGCTTCACGTTCTTCTTGAAGTAAGTTCACCAATTATGCCAGTTGATGTTGAATTTGATCTCCCATAACATCCGTCTCTGATTCCAAGTTGTTATGGTCCCCTGATATAGATCTGGTTATGGGGCGTTATAGTGTGAAATTGAATATTTTCTTCCTACGACCTATGATGCTGGTTCGTTAAGAGAGAACCTTCAATCTCTTGAGTTTGAAGTACTCAAAGACTTAGTAATTTTCTGCATAACATTTCACTAAATTCAAATACATTAAATACAACACTGAAACAAAGAAAGTAACTGCCTACTGCCTACTACAACTGAATGAGAAAGTGGAGGAATAACCTCCTTATTGCAATAACTGCTACACAAAAAATGAAAACATAAATACTTAAAAGTTGTAGTAATCTACTGCGGACAACTAAATAACTTATAAGCTAAAGTTATCTATTTTCTAATTTCCTTAAATCTCTCATGTGTAAACCGTTGGTAGACTAAAGGGGTCGGGTGCTAACAACATATCAATACGCCCAAGCTTGTGTTATTTGCACCAAGAACATTCTATGTCTCACATCAAAATGAAACAATAGAAGTAATAAGAATAAGAAATCAATTAGTTTGTTGTTCTTAAAGCTCAAGGAAGGGAAAGAAATGAGAAATTTTCTTTCCTTCTCAAAATTACTTATGGTTCAATTTCAAAGCTATGTCACTTCCCAGCTCCTTTCAGTCTAGTTATACAGATATTATTCTTTGTCTTAGTCCTAGAACTCAAGACTAAAGGGCATAGTATTTTGTTCGAACTTTACTAATTTGAGTGTGATGATGTTATCATTATTAAATGATGAAGGTCATGAATTTAACTTTACATTGTGTTATCTTTCTAGCAATCAGTCAATACTGCGATTTCATCAATCTAGAAGGTATTTGGCTTTTACTGGATTGTTATGGGTGGCCAGGAACTTCTGCAAGATTCACCTTGTCTTTACTGGTATGAGCTATGCTTCTAGAATTTAAAGATTTTGTACTTCGTAATAACTACTGTGAGCCATGATTTTAGGGCCTCAGGTGCTCAGGACAGAAAGGCCTACAGGGGCTTTCGCACCTCCAACGATGCTATCAGTAGTTCATATACCACTACTAGGTGTTTCAGAGAAGGATATGAGAGGAGCGATACAATTGCTCACTCAGTTGGTGGCTGCTCAGGCGTAGAGACAAAATATAGAGGTACCTGATGCTCTGCTCAGAGAGAGGTAGCCTGATCTAGGATTCGGGATTTCCTTCATATGAATCCACCAGTCTTTACAGGCCCCAGCTTGGTGGAGGACCCCAACAATTCATTGATGAGACTCATAGAATTTGTAAAGTGATGCGGGTATAAAAGATAGATGCGGTTGAACTGGCCTCTTATCAGTTGAAAGATGTTGCTATTGCTTGGTATGAGATGTGGGAAGCTTCAAGGGGTCAACATGCCTCTCCAACGGTATGGAGAGACTTTTCAAAGGCCTTCATGGATCATTTTTTGCCATTAGAGTTCAGGGAGGCAAGGGAAGATCAATTTCTGAATTTAAAGCAACGTGATGTTAGTATCAGAGAGTATAGCCTGCGGTTTACACAATTGTCTAGATTTGCTCTAGAGTTGGTTAGTACCTAGATATTAGGATTCATTGCTTTGAAGTGGCCTCGCAGATCGTTTGAAGGACATTCTCTAGGACACTCTCTCTTTGAATGAATGAATAATTTGTTGTTTGTTCTTAGATATATTTAGACATGAAAAACTATTATCCAATGAACAAGCAACCTCGTCGCTTCTGATTGGTGGAGTACTCTGCAGCTTCACCAACTTTCTGACGCAGACAGCTTTCCAACTGTACAGCACTTTGACCACTGGACGAGTATTCAAACTCTGCAGAGGACCAGGTCCCTGCACTTGTGAGGAGATCATCAAAACATCAAGGAGCATAAGCACTTATCACATATGCTCAGCAGTTAGAAGAGAATCAACATAATCGTGAAGTAGAGAGTGAGAGAGACCAGAGTAAGAGAGCAAGGATGGCTGGCCAGTATCAAGAAAGCGGTAGAGCTTCCACCAACAGAGGACCGTATGGGCAGACTCAATCAGCAATACGCTCCACATCTAATGCTCCAACTCAATTTTCGAGACATAGACGTGAGCAAGGTCAGATTTCTAGAGAACCAGATCTTTAGCCTCAGAGGGGTACCAGTCGCAGATTACCACCTCAACCTACCTGCAGGCAATGTGGCCGAGCTCATGGAAGGGAGTGTCGACGTAGTTCAAATGCATGTTATTGGTGTGGTGTAAACTCTAGTTTGTTTCTTGGTAGGTTTTCAGGTCCTCTGTTATTGTATTCCAAAGTTTTTAAATTTTACCTTGGGCTTAAGTGCAAACTCTAGTTTGCTTAGAAGTTATTCTTTATTTGTGATTTGCAAGACATTCTTTCTCGAGGCATGATATTTGTCTGTGGATAAGCAGGTGTGCCCACAGTTAGGGCATGCTTGTATCATAGGAGATCTTTATCCAACAAAGGAAGCATTCTTAAACCATAATGTCATTTTTGTGTATTGTGGCCTGAGTGTAAAACATAATAAGGACAGGCTACCAATTGTAATTGTTAACACACTTTCTCTATATTTGCAGGTTGGAATAGTGTTACAGGCTAAAGATGCCAAAGATTCTATAAAGTGATCTGGAGCTAAGTTTCTCATGAGTCCTGCAACAGTTATGGTATGTGCGAGTGTTTCAACCTTTTAGATTTTATGCCAAATCCAAATGTCTATTTGAGTGTTTATCTTACACGAAGATCAGTTCTTGTTACCTGCCAGTGTCTTTAATGGATATATAAATTTATATGTAGTCATGAATACTTAAATGGTAGTTATGACCATGGAGACTGCTTTTCTTGATTCCTGCATGTTTTTCCTTTATTGATATTCTAGTTGGTGTCTCAGAGAGTGATGCTCTGTTTATACTTGGGGTAATGACCCCCATGGAGGTACTGGAATATCTTGGTCATCATTTCATCTTGTGATCTTTGAACAGAAAAATATATTAGTATTTTGCCTCCAAGGACTTGGAAAAGGCAGAGCCCCTGCCAAGTCTCTGTCTTTAATGCCCTTTTGTATCCCACAACTGGGCACAGGCTTATTTTTGAATATCGACAAGATTTCTTCATGTCATGAAAATATTCAGATTATAACAGCAAAAAGAATAATGCAATTGTTTTATGATCCTGTGGATATTATGTGCTTTCAACACAGGTGCCAAGATTGTAAAGGTGAGTCAAGACTGTTGATTTAAATTTTGTCTCAACTTAAAGTGTAAATGAAGTCCCCAAAGTGGCCTCATATGAAGTTAAAATCTTCAAGGAAGCTTGTGTGAAAAAGAAGTATGGGAGATCAATATCTGAAGGAGGACATTTTTCCTACTGGATATTGCAGGTAATCACCGAGAGAATGACGGACTACCTCTTCCTTTCCTCTATCTCGATGATGAGGCACTCGATTTAGTTGGGACATTTGACACTTTGATCGACACAAACCTCCATTTAGTTGGGACAGATTCGGTCATGGGAGATGAACATTCAGGCCATGCAGACCAGGTGTTTGATGAAAGTTCTCACCCGATTGAAAGACTCAGTCCATGAATTTGACATGGCATTTGACTTGGTAGAGGATAATTCAATGGGGTTGCAAATGCCTTTGCAAGTAACTGAGGTGATAAGTACACCTACTTGGGGCGTTGAAATTGATTATCATGGTGATATGCACTCTAGGAAATCAAATGTTGCAGCAGATGAATGTCTTGAAACTAAAACGGACATAGTTTTTGGTGGAAGTCTCCAGCGAAACGAGTCCGAACTACAATGCCAATTCATAAATCTGAAGCTTGTAGTGACTGAAAATTCTGTTTTCCATTAGATTTTGAGTTCTGACTTTGATGGACCAATAAGAGTTGATGGAGAGATTTCCCTTATCCCTCGTGATGATGATGCTGAGATTGCTGAGTCTTATCCATGCCTATTCAATCAGTCATTTTTTGCCGATTTTGGGGCTCTAGCAATGTGTGAGAGCATGACAGATGGCTTACCCACTTGTTATCGGTTTGACACTGGGAAATATGTTTCTCAATCCATTACCTTCGTGTTCAGACGTAGGAAATGTAGTGATCATTTATCTGCAACGGACTTTGATAAGAATGGTTATCTTCCTATTATTGGCGCTCAAGGTGGCGATGTCCAGTATTTTGCCATTATGTGCTTAAGTTGTTATAGCAGTGGGGATGACTCAAAAACAGCCTGTGAAGGAGCTGCTCACAATTGGTTGCTCGACATGTTGGCGAGTTACGTCCTAGCTATGGGATCGGGCAATTCAAAGGTGCACCAAGTGTTCGACACAATATCCAATGAAGCTTGCAAGGTATCCAATGTTATGTTTACTTTGTTACTGGTTGGGGTGCTAGTTGAAACACATAAAGAAACACGAACTGTTCAGCAATTGCACTTAACAGACAGAGAGTATTTGTTTATTTCTTTTGGTGGTCGAGAACCTATAATGTCTCCCTCACAATCCACACACGCCCTACCAATGAGGTATTTTGTTGCCGACTCTCTTTGTAGTGGCTTTTCTAGACAGAACATTGATTTGGTGGCATATGATGAAATGTATGTTGACATAATTTTCCTGAAGCTTACAATAATTGAGGATCTATATCTTGATAAACTATTTTTTGAGAATAAGGGTGGTGTTTCAAAGAGTGAGATCCAATCTTATGATGTGAGGAATGATGTTAAACAGGAAAAATTTAATGAGGGATGGCAAGTTTTACTTATATATATACGTGCGTGGAAGCTAACGATATGCCTAGTGATATTAAGCTTTGTGCTCTTACGCTTGTTTATGTTGCGCTACCTATGAAAGGATGTGATGGATAATGTTTATTATTTAAACATTTGCTATGTAGTTAGTATTTGTAGGAAGTTTGTTTCACCATTTTACTTGATGGATTGAGAAAAAATGAGCAAAGAAAACAAAAGTAGTACTAACAAATTGAAGGTAAATTGCTACATACCTAGTGATGAATTTCTGTCATTCAATGATGAAAGTTGGACATATTCTATTTATATAAGATGTTTAATGACCAAAATTCAATATAAATCCACCATTAGTGTTGATTGATACTAAATGATTGAAAACAAAAGGGTTGACAACATCTATCAATTATTTAATATTTAATAGGATTTCATTAAGTTGCATAACTATTAATTAATCTTTAAATTGCGTACATTCATCATTTTCAGTCAAAAAAAAAAAGTATGGGGAAGACCTACTTTTGGTTTTTGACTTATTTTAAGTCATTTTGATCTTGCCAAACACTTCCTAACTTATTTTAGATTCATTTTTTTTTTACTTATTTTGAGTTATTTTTTATATTTGTCAAACACTTTCAGAAGTAAAAAAATTGATTCAAAAATAGATTTGGCCAACTTTTAAGCCAATCCAAACACCCTCTCAGTTTTAAAATTAGAAAGCACAAATTAAAGTAGGTATTAGCTAGCTCAAAATATAGGGTTAATAAATTCAAGTTTAATATAGTATATACTCTTATATATAATTTAAAGAAGTACCGTTCTGCTATGGGTATTTTCATATAACAAAAAAATAAAATGAAGCAGACTTTTGACCATTCTTGTTTGCTAACTTTAAAATGGAAGGATGATTTTGAGAAAGTCAAAAAGCCCTTAAGAGTTTTTTCTAACAGCCTTGAGATGAAATTTGGAGCACATATATGGAAGAAAAATGTTGAAATCCTTATCAAATAAAAGAATTTTTGGTAAGTAAGAAGTGTCACCTTTTAAAATGAGAAAATAAATAAACAATGTAGTACTATATTAAAAAAAGAACAAAACATAAATAAAACATAATTTGCATATAGTACTATACCTTTTAAAAAAAGATTAGTAACTTTTTATTTTCGATGAGTTTTCATTTTATTTTTTAAATTTATTCGAAGTAATACCATATATTTTTTTTCACAAAGCATAAAAAATGATCGGTGATAAAGAAGGTTAATAGAAGAATAAAATCGGAAAGAAGGTAAATGGGGAAGAACGTAAAAAAAATATATATCAAATTAAGGCTAAAAAGGTTCAAACTCGTAACCTGACTTGTGAAATTTCAGCCTCAAACCAACTGAACTAGCATAACTTTGGTTGAGGGAGTGTCCCATTTACCATATATATCCTTTGTATTTGTTTTCCCTTCTCACAATAATGTACATATTTAGTAAAAAATTCCGCCAAGGTAGTGTCCCGTGACACCCCAGGACTCTTGTTAAATCCGGCCTTGCTTATGATATTGCTATCTCATCCTCTATGATACATGCCTATCCTTCTCGAATAGATCCCCATCCCTTTCGAATACATCACTCTCATTAAGTAATATATCATTTGCAATGTATCAGACAATCAAGGAATGTATTCGAAAATAATGAAAAATCCGAAATTTTTGTAATTGAGAAAACTTGATATAATTAGCCCCAAATATATGTAATTTCCCTAAGACATTTTGGTTTGTAATTAATGGACTCACATATCTAATAAAAATTAGTGTCTTTATCTTATAAAATTTTGGACATGCCATAGGGAAAAAAAAAAAAAATCATGCAAAACAAATAAATATATTCCGTACTCTAACAGAAACAGGGTCTGCTACCTCTTCATTCCACCTTTCCACCATTTTCAGCGCAGGGTCTATTTAACTCTTCAAAGATTTCCACCATTTTCAGCGCAGAGTCTACTTACCTCTTCATTTCTTTTCCACCATTTTCGGGTAAGCTTTTTTCTTTTTTCCATTTGCTCAAAGATAGTTCTTTTTTTTTTCTTGCCCTTTTTTCATTTGCTCAAAGATAGTTCTTTTTTTTTTCTTCCTTTTTCCATTTGCTCAAAAATCGTAGGGTTTTTTTGTTTTTTGTTGTTAATATGTGAAGTATTTTCGCAGATAATCAAAGTAACGATGGCATTGAATGAGGTATTCTAATCTTTTTTGTTATATTATAGTTAGTTATAGTATATATTAACACTACTAATTTCTGTGCGATAATTTCTGATTTAGGAATTTACTCTCGAAGGTAGAAACATACTTCTACCGTACCCACGAGACCAGGGACGAATGAGTGAGTAGTTTAAGAAATTACTATCTATATCAATCTATATAATAATGGATGCTAATAATTTTTTGTATTCTCGTTGAAGATTGTTGTTATTCGTATAGTACGGGAGAGGCTGTTCAAGCCCTATTTGCTTCTACCTACTCGATAGATCCGTTTGAATTGTCAACCCAGCAGATAGTCGATCATGTACCCATTATGTTTGATTATGAAGGCCGTCGAATGAATAGAGATCGTCATGGGTGTTACTACAGCAATCACCCCAATGTGCTGGAGTATATATGGTCTGTGGGGCTGGTAAAAGATGAGGAATATGTCAAAAGACTGAACAGATGGGACGAGGATGTGTTACCTATTCCAAATGTCTCTATCTTTCCATTTTTTATTTATAGTATGTTATTAGTGCTATATCAAAATTATTCAGTACTTATTTTTATTCTTTTGGTTTGGCTGAATTCTTTTTTAGGTAACGAAGTACTTCATTAGTGGCTACGAGTTTGTATTTCAGATTGGACTACCAATGCATTTGAGGAAGCATTATGAAACTGAAAAGACAGTAGAAGAAATAAATAACATCTTAAGACACCAACCGATGGTTGGAGCAACACGACTACGCCAAAGTTTCAAGCAGTTCAGGGGATATGTATGTCGCTTATGCTAATTTTAATTTCTTCAATCTAATTGCATAGGTAGTTTATAACTCCTTATATGGTTGATATGTAATGTTAGGTGTTGACTTTCTCTCTGTTTATTGATATTGTAACATATTCTGTTAAAATTGCTTTGCAAAGCTTATGATATTTTGCTAAGTAGGCTAGTCTATAAAGCTAAGTCGTCCTAGGCGGCATATTGAATCTTTTTAAAAGGCATGTTCTAGCTAGGTAATTATAATTAGTACAACCAGCCATCTTGTTTTATTAGCTTAAATTTATGGGAAGTGACTGTTTCCGTTGCAGAGAGTATATTTAGGGCCCAATGCAAATGAACTGGCAGCTGAAGAATTAGCAGAACAACAACGTATGGCAGCTCCAGAAGTAGCACCACCACCACGTATCATACTACATTCTATACTTATCGTGGGGTATGGGATCAGAGATGGAGTGCACTACTATAAAATTAAGAACAGTCATGGAATCACATGGGGTGTTCAGGGATATGGGAAGATCCAAAGAGACTTGGTATATCGGTTAGCTTATCCGATTGGACCTATTGAGATAAAGGTGGAACCGGAGAAGGTTGCTTCTCCTGTTACTGTGATAAAAAATACCAAGTCGCCTAGAATCAAAAGACATGAGGGCAGACCTAAGACTTCCAAAAGTCGAATGCAATTTGGTTCCCAAGGAAAACGGTACAAATAATTTGTTTATGATGATGCACTCATGTACTACAATTATATATTTAATGCGCATGTCCTCTACTTTACTTGTTAGGTTCGGTACTGAGGCAACAACGAAAAGAAAGCACCCAACCCATGAAAGTTGCAAGACCAATGCTGTGTGGGGTTAGTGCCAATCTTTCTTTCTGATTTTTTTTAACAGAAGAAACAAAGTGCATTAAGCATGCATATAGGTTGACGTGTTTCTCATTTTCTGTTGTCTGCTTCCAGGGGTTGAATTGAAGCCTGGTAAACCATTCACTCATATTTTCGAAAAAGAGCAGGGAAGGCTTCATGTCTCTCAGGTTTACTTCAAGAGTCGTAACACTTGCTTTCTGCATATATATTGCCATATTTATTTTCCTTTCTCGTTTTTGGTATTACATTGTTCATGTCATTAACTTGTCTCGTAATGGGTCATAATCTGTCAAACAGATAAATTACTCTGTTTGTGTTAGTTCTTAGGCAACATAGAGGAGTATTTTTGTGTTAGTCCATATCTTGTCTCAATTACAAAATGGAGTTGGGTCATTTGGAAATCTTTTGGAAGTATTTATGGTATTATTGTGAGGCTCTATATTTTCTCATCGTTATATATGCTCATTTTATTTGTTTCTGCGAGTGATTAGGCAACACTAAGCACCGGCTCGACAAGCATGACAAGCATAGTGCAATGTCAAGTAGGTGATAAGAAGTCAATTTGCCTGTGCTCGCTACTGCCAGGAAAGATAGAGAAATGTCCATTGGATCTCGAGTTTGAGGAGTATCATGAAGATGTTACCTTTTTAGTTGTTGGCTCTGATAATGTTCGTCTCTCTGGTTTCTTTTATGGAGAGCGCAAGGATTTCTTTGGAGATGAATCTGGATCGTATCCTTCAGATGCTATTTTTTATTCTGCTTGAACTTTACCATTTTGATTTATGGAATTACATGTATAGGAGAATTTGTTTTGAGTCTATTTTCAGTATTCCTTGACATTGGTGTAAAGTGATCCTTACGAGGAGGATGTTGTTGATGGTGCACGTGATGATTCTATTGAATTTGAGTATGACATGGATGATGAAGACAAGGATGGTTCAGGTGATGATGATTTTAGCATGTACCCACCTTCCCGTGTTCCCAACAGTGGAGGTAACCTCTCTTAATATTTTCTTCTTTGGGTCTTGAAAGAAACTGCCAATGGTGTAGGTTCATGTTGCGATTTTTCATTCCCATTTTAAACACGTATATATTGCGTGCGAATGGAGTGGAGGACTAACATAAAATATGAAATTTATTGCTCTCAGCATCCATTTTTTGCGACACTTTTTGATTGGATACATAGTTTAAGAAAGAAATGAGGACTTTTGAAACTTATTGTTTGATTGATGAGGAGGATTTATGCAAAATCTGAAAGCACGGGTTTTACTGTTTTGGAAAAAATGTCGCAACTCACTGTTAATTGATGTGATTAAGAATGAGGATCCATTCTTATTACATGTGGTATCACAATTATCTTTCCATCCAAAAATTAAAGCTGAGAAGTTTTGTTTTCCATATCTTGAGTTGTTTTTCAATGACGGTAAATTGAGAATCTGTAGTAGAAAATATCCATATGAGTGATAATTATGTAATGTCTGTTTCTTAGTGTATTTAGGGTACTACTGTCACATTGTGCTAAGGACCTTATAGAACAGAGGACATGTATTGCGTTTATTAGCTTCTTTTGGTTTTGCCAACTACTGTCACATTGTGTTAAGGTCCATTGAAACCATCGGTCATGGAGGGAGGAGGTTTCTAAGGGGTAGCCAGGTGGGCAAAAAAGAAAAGCTTCCCCAGGAAATAAGGTCTGGTTTTCATTCTTGATTATGTGTTGTAACTCTCGATCTCTCCCTGCATGCTGTTCCATTTTATACTTTCCAATCCCAAAACTGAACAGTGGCTCTTTTTTCCTCTTCTACAGGTATGGGGCTAAAGGTCATCGTGGCATCGTACTACCTGCTCATTTTAATTGGCGTTTATACAAAGATTGCAGAAACCATTGTTTCTTTTTATATAGCTGGTTGAGTTTCATTCTCTCCGACAGACTCCAAGCTGTATGCCTTTATCTAGTACTACTAACAAATATATCAATATCAAACTATAGGATATACAGTTCCAGATATATTAGAACTTATGATTTCACGTGGACATCTCCACTATTATCTGCCTCTTATCTCTAATTTTCATATAATATTAGTTCTATATCTTTACCTGATCTGTATTCTGTGTGCAAAAATCCTAGTTATGCTCAATCAACTAATCTTTGGATAAGTCAACTACTTTTAATCAGACCACAATATATATATAGTTCACCCCTTCCTCTTATGCTTTTGTTTGGCATGATTTATTTAAGCCGAGGGTCTATCGAAAACAAGTTTCTGTAGTGATAAAGTCTGCGTACTCCATTGATCTACCCTCCCAAAATCCTACTTGTAGGACTACACTGAGTATGCATGTCTCAGGTCCATCTATGTATATGAAATCACTGGAGCTATTTTGCAAGAGGCAGGGAAATTCTTCAACTAGACGACCTCTTTACTTAATTCAATGGCTAATATTATTGAAATGCAAGAATGAACATATATATTGCCTGGTAAATGAAAATACTTGAACTTACAAAAGAAATATAGGAGGTTATGCAAACTAATGATAGACTAATCAACTTTCTCTATTGCGTAGGAAGTGGAGAAGAATATTCATCGCGAATGAAATGTTGAAAATGACTACTCACAAAGTTAAGGAGAAAAGTAATTTAATCTTCTGATCATTAATGAATTATGAATTGATTTTTTTTTATGAATGATGAAGAAATCATCATCCAACAGATGTTAACCAGATTCGACAAAAACTATTGTTGATGATCTCAAACCTTCGGGAAATGATATTCTAATGGTGTCCAGTAGGACTTTTTCATGATATATCTCCACCAGAGAGTGAGAAACTGGACCAAAGGAGACATGGCGACTTTAATAAGGTAATTTTAAATGAATTGTTCTTGAACAGCTCACCGTAATCAGTTTAGAGAAAGGAGAGAGAGGTTGTATTGATCATGAATATACTTTTCTGATGATTACAATTGATAAAATTGTTCCTACTTATATAATCTGAGCACAAAGATAAGTATTATATATAAATATTTTATCCATAGTGAAATTTCAAATTATAGGCACTGTATCACCAAAATTGAACTAACAATATTTGCTCTTAATTAGGGGACTCGTGATGAGAGAAGATGAGACGAACAAGAAGCACTGACGTCCCTTGTTCCAGCCACGGCCTTTGTGACTCAATAGTGGCAGGGACGGGGGCGTGGTAGTTATTATCCTGGACGAGGAAAACAAAGAGGCAGAGGTCGATCATACAATCAGAAACAATATAATCCAACTCAAAATGGTGGAAATTAGCCAAAAATAAAAAATAAAAAGATCTAAATCTAATCTATGTTAAATTTGTGGAAGGAATAATCCCATGACAACTAGACAACATCCAGCTCAATCGGGTCCCAGTTGTTCTTGAGGAAGATTCTTCACTTGAGTGTTAGCCTTTGCAAGAGTTCTTGAGAGATTTCAAGTTGCAAAAACTAAGGTGGTAACTATTGGACATAATCTTTATGAAGAATAGTCACAACCTTCGAGGTCATGCCATTGGCCGAGGTTTCTGCCATTTATGCCATTGTTAGAGACTGTGCACCAACCAATTGTATTTTTTCCAGCCTGACAGTCGTGTGTATATTTGCACAAGGATCAGGTCCCTTTACAAGGTCCCATGGTTTGTCAAATCATCAAAACTACAAATAACATTTTCCCTCTTTTTGATGATGACAAATTGTACACAAGTGCCTGCGATTTCTTCCATTATTCTTCCCCCTGTCGATCAGATCCTTATTCATTCCCCCTATCAATCAGACCTTCCACCACAACCTAAGCACCCAATGATTCTCCCTTTCGGCATCATAAAAAAGAAGTGCAGTAAACCAACAGAACAAGTAAGGTCGTTAAGTAAGATCACAGCCAAGGGCAACACCATCATGGTTATAAAAACATGAGAAGATAGAAATTAGTCACAACAAAACAGGAATCAATTTCATTGCACAAAAATCAGCAGTCAATACATTAAGTTTAAACTGAAATTGAGAACCCCAGACACGGTCCACACAAAAATAAAAACACAGGAAGGACTATGAGGAAGGAGGCTGATGGGAAAGAGACTTAATAACAAGAGTGAGCCTGGAATTTGTTGCGTCATTATTCTTGATCATTTTCTCTTGTAGAGCAGCAATTTTAGCAAGGAGTTCCTCATTCTGCTTCCTCAGCTCTTTAACCTCTGCAGTACCAGGTCCCTCAGTCTGCGCTTTGAGCAACTCAACCTTTAGTAGGGCAATCTCAGCATCTTTGTTGCTTACTCGCACAGTCATCTTCTCCAGTTCATGCTTCAACTAATCTTGTTCCATAACCAACTGAGATATCTTGCTCAGTGGACCAGCTTTTCCTTCAATACACTCGCATTCCACCAGAGTAGTCAGAGTGAAGGTTTGCTTGGCAGTACCAATCTTACCCGTTCCCACAGGAATTATGCTGGAAGAAGAAGTCAGATCAGTGAGGAAGTACAAGAAGAGGGCTAAGAAAACCACAAATGCAGCGGCCCAAATCAACCTAAAGAAACCCAAAGCCGCTAAAAATTAGACGTCTTTCAGAATTATGTAACTAAACAATGTGTGGCATCTACTGTATAACCAATGACTGTATCTTATTACCTATTTATGTGTGAATTCATATGTGTTATTTGTCTATATTGCCTCTGCTCCATATTACCTTCTTCCATAAACAATCCTTTTGCGATAGCTACCCCAACCATACTATGGTTATCCACTTGAGGATGCTTACAAATCTATTATGGTTCATATGCACAACGATTACTTCCCAAGAAGATTGAATACTATTAAATTTTCGTACCATTGCGGAAAAAAGTACCTTCATGCAAGTATACTTATTTATTTGGAGAAGGGGCCTAAAATGTCCCTTAATTATTTGAATTAGTACAAAACTATCTTCCATCCATCCATCTTTTGGCCCCCAAATATCTATGACGTCAACCTTTTGAGTCAAAAATACCTTCGATTGAAAGATAAAATACATACTCGAACATACATAAAATAAAAGTAATTATAATCTCATAAAATTAACTCTTATACATGAAAAATAATTAAAACTAGATTGATACATACATTGAATTGCTTCACGATCAACCCATATTGCCATAAGATAAATACAAATGAAATAAGAACACAAGCAAAAAAAGATAAATCATCCATCATGTTGATAAATCGTAGAACTCGCGGTTTTTTGTTGAGCAAAATCAAATTCTTGTGCATGCTACGACGGTACGACCCTCTTGAGTGTTAACCCCTCTTCTCATCACTTCCTTGTGACCTTAATTTTCTCCCATTTCTACAAAAAGAAAAAATTAAAGATGAAAAGATAATCAAACTCTAGCAAATCATCATATAAAGATGAAAGGTAAAAATAGTGAGTTTTAGGCATCATAATATTGATTTTGTTTTTGACAATATAAATAGAGGCCTAGTCAATGAGGTAACTGCCAAATTTTCCCCCTTTTTGATGATGACAAATTGTACACAAGTGCCTGCGATTTCTTCCATTATTCTTCCCCTTGTCGATCAGACCCTTATTCATTCCTCCTGTCAATCAGACCTTCCACCACAACCTAAGCACCCAATGATTCCCCCTTTTGGCATCATAAAAAAGAAGTGCAGTAAACCAACAGAACAAGTAAGATCGTTAAGTAAGATCACAGCCAAGGGCAACACCATCATGGTTATAAAAACAGGAGCAGATAAAAATTAGTCACAACAAAACAGGAATCAATTTCATTGCACAAAAATCAACAGTCAATACATTAAGTTTAAACTGAAATTGAGAACCCCGGACACTGTCCACACAAAAATAAAGACACAGGAAGGACTATGAGGAAAGAGGCTGATGGGAGAGAGACTTAATAACAAGAGTGAGCCTAGAATTTGTTGCGTCATTATTCTTGATCATTTTCTCTTGTAGAGCAACAATTTTAGCAAGGAGTTCCTCATTCTGCTTCCTCAGCCCTTTAACCTCTGCAGTACCAGGTCCCGCAGTCTGCGCTTTGAGCAACTCAGCCTTTAGTAGGACAATTTCAGCATCTTTGTTGCTCACTCGCACAGTTATCTTCTCCAGTTCATGCTTCAACTGATCTTGTTCTATAACCAACTGAGATATCTTGCTAAGTGGACCAGTTTTTCCTTCAATACACTCCCATTCCACCAGAGTAGTCAGAGTAAGGGTTTGCTTGGCAGTACCAATCTTACCCGTTCCCATAGGAATGTTGAGATGGTGGAACACCTTGGTCAAGAAATAGCCGTAGCCCATGCCATGCTTACCCTTGTGTTCAATCATTGATTTGTACATGTGCTCCATCATGAGGGCTGGAAGGTCTATCGGTTCGAACTTGCATAGTGATTCCATGATGAACAGATTAGTTGCATAGGCATCAGCCTTTATTTCCCGTCCGAGGAAGAAGAACTTTGTTGACAAATTCAAACATCAACTGATACTCTCCTTTCATGAGTTTCTTCTGAACCCCAGCACGACGCGTGTTAGGGATCTTGGAGAATTCTTTCACAAATTCCGTGGTGCAGGTTTTTCCGACTAAGGACCTGATCCCTTCTCTGGGTACTTCGAGTATTTGTCCCAATAGGTCCTCATCCAGATATAAACTTTTGTCTCCTACCCTGGAGTTGATGCTACCATCCTTTGCAAATTCTATGTTGTAATAAAATTCTCTAACCTCTTCCTCATGTATAATATGAGATTTAATCTGAAACAAGTGAGTCCAAGACTGTATTTCCACCAGATCATACAGAGAGTCCATCCCTGGCTTGGTAATGATATCAGGGTCAAACACTCGTCCTCCTAGAACCCTCTGTAATCGCAGATTGTTGACAATTGTCTGTTTGCTTACTGCATGGTCATCCTTGTTCCTTTTGGGACCGGGTCCCTGAGCAGAGGCTTGCTGAAGTACATGAGACGTTTCTCCCTTTCTCTTGGATGGTTCCTTCATCTTTTGCAAATCTTTATCCTTTTCTTTTGTAGAATCACCCATCTTGACTGCAGATGCTTTCATGAGTTGTCCTCAGACAGTCCCAAATTTCCTTTGCGGACTCACATGCAGAAATGCGGTTGTATTCTTCAGCACCTATACCATAGACTAGCAGCTTCTTAGCTCTGTAACTCTTCTCAATCTTCTTTCTGTCCATCTCATTATACTCTTAATGAGTTTTTGGAACAACTCTTGTAATATCACCATCCTTCACTTCGGTTGTGGAGATGAAAGGTCCATTCAACACTATATCCCACAGCTCGCTATCTTCAACCAATTAGATAGTCGTGCATCCTTGTTTTCCACCAGCTATAGAACTGGCCATTAAAACGAAGTGGTCTTGTTGATAATTGTCCTTCTTCTAGATTCAATGGAGCAGCCATTCTTATGCAGAAACCTCTCTCTTGGTGTTAACCAGCTAGGGAGCACCTGCTCTGATACCAATTGATAGAATTTTTGCGTCCACTGTCAGTCAATGACCAGGTCCCTTGACTCAGCACGAACAATAATAAAGAACAAACACAGAAGAGAACACGACACAAGCAGTTTTACGTGGAAACCTCCTTGCTCAAGGGAGTAAAATCACGACCTGTCTCACATGATTTTCAATTGTTTCCACTAATCTTCTTTAAGCAAAAGTGAACCACAGTTACAACCAACATGAGAAGAAGTTATTAATCTCACAACCAAGTAATAACTCTATTACTTGAAGAGCCTAAGCAGATGCAACACTGCCCACTAAGCTATCACCACTAGACAACTTAGACTTCAACCAAGCAACAAACGGGTTGCCCACTAAACCACCACACTCTAGATGATTTAGACTTTGACTAAGCAACAAACTATGTTGCCCACTAAATTAGTTAGCCTTAACCGATTTAGACTTTTCAACCAAACACAATATCTGAATCTTTTATAGATTAGGAATAGATTTACAATATAAGTGCAGAAGAAATAATCCTATGACAACTAGACAACATCCAACTCAATCGGGTCCCAATTGTTCTTGAGGAAGATTCTTCACTTGAGTGTTAGCCTTTGCAAGAGTTCTTGAGAGATTTCAAGTCGCAAAAACTAAGGTTGTGACTATTGGACATAATCTTTATGAAAAATAGTCACAACCTTCGAGGCCATGCCATTGGCCGAGGTTTCTGCCATTTCTGCCACTGTTGGAGACTGTGCACCAACCAATTGTACTTTTTTCAGCCTGGCAGTCGTGTGTATATTTGCTCAAGGATCAGGTCCCTTTACAAGGTCCCATGGTTTGTCAAATCATCAAAACTACAAATAACATTTCCCCCCTTTACAAGGTCCGGCTCCGATGTCTTCATCTCAAGGAATAAAATATTAGGCTATTTTCATTGATGATTGCACGAGATTCACTAACTGCGGAAATTTACAAGTTCATTAGCAGAATAGTTATTATCGATAGATAGATAGATTGTTTGATGAGTTGATTATTGATGTGTAGATGATCGAGTCGATGTCATAGAAATCTAAAAATTGAAATTGGTTAGGCTCGTACAATATGTAAAATGCTTATTATTTGTGATTTTACGGACAAACATGTGGTATGAGAGTATCATACCTAAACTTGTCCATGGACAAAGTTTGGAACTCAATTTCACCGTCATGCTCTTTTAAGGTAAGATTTTTAATTAATTTTAATTTTTTACTTTAAAATAATAAAATAGGAAAAATAATTTTATAATGTAATTTGAACTCTACTAGGAAAGCTTCCAAGTTCTTGGTTGCATCCTCAATATTACGATATCACCATTGAACAGCCATCAACACCGTGGAAGCAATCTTCCACTTAAGTATAGATGATAAAAAAATAATTGTAAAGTATCTTTTCTTTATTTGAGATTTTAGAGGCGTGTATGATAAATTTGATTTGATTTACGAAGTGACGATATTCTTTTGTTGAGTGGTCATAAAAAGTCATTTTCGCATAAAATTAAGTATTGACGATGTCAAATTACTCAATAATATTTCAAGTAAAGTTGGGTGCTTTTAACTATTGTTAAATAATCTATCTATCTATCTATCTATCTCTATCTCTATCTCTATCTCTATCTCTATCTCTATCTATATCTATATCTATATCTATATCTATATCATATATCATCATATCATCATCATATTCATTCATTCATATATACTATATATTATATATTATATATATTATTATAAGTGGGAAGCTCCAAAGATGAAAAGTTGGATTACCATTTTACCCCTAGACTGAATTAAATTAATTAAATAATATTATTTTAATTATTTTTTGAATTGTAAGTTATTTATTAGAAAGGAAATGTGGAAGAACAAGAGTCTTTTAGGATTTCTAGAATTTTAAATAAGTACATGAATCAAGTTTTTCCCCCTTTTAATCTTAAATTAAAGAATATGAAGAGTTATAATTAAATCAATATATACCCCTACCAAATACAAATTTGTTATCTTGAATTCTTCCACTAGCATTTCTATTGTACACCTATGGTAAAATTCCTTCTTTTTCCATCTTCTATTGTTTGTTTGTAAGATTTTTTTAAAAATTAGAAAGAATTGTTTCAATTCTAATTCTTTATTTATGATTGTTTCTCTTTCTGGAATTTCTTATTACTATGGCAGAGGAATGATCATAACTGGACCTGCTCCACAGGGTTCCGGCATTGATTGGAATCAATGAGGTAACTGCCAACACATGAATATACGTACTGTGAGCATGTATAAGTATTGCATTCAAGCCGATCATAGTCACTGAAAAGGGTAGTGCTGATTTTTCACAATCTAGATAGTCATACAGATATTATTTATCATATCTATCTTCGACAACTACAAATGCAAACATCTATATGTTGGTATAGCTGATGCATCGTAGAGATCGATCTCTTCTTGCATGTATTTTTGTTTTTCCAAACAAAAAATTAATTTCAGGATCCTGTTTGTGCCTTGGCTCCTTATTGGCGTAAAAAGCTTGGCAGATGTGACTTTGTTGCTTTAGCGGTACTTACTCCTTCCTCAAAATGCAAAAAACTGATGAAATACATATTCATGTGTTGTGGTCCAGGCCTCACCTTATTTCATAATTCAATTATATATGACAAAAATTTCTTTTGTCAAAATTAATAATTTTGAATGAACAAAAGAAGACGAAGGGTACATATATATATATATATATAT
>JAJOOE010002097.1:0-39992 GCA_036250405.1 Solanum raphanifolium
TAGCCCTTTTGGAGGATCCATTTCTTCTATTCATTAATTGAATAATAGCTAAATGAACCATCTAACAAATTAAAATAGGTGCAATATGTAGAACTCATTTGACTTTAGTCATTAAGACCCAAAATTAAAAAGTGACCCAACTCACTAATACAAAAATTCAACATCTAACCTATCTTGAAGATCAAACACAATAAATAAAGATAAAAAATAAAATAAAAATAAAATTTGAAATAAAAATTCAAGCAAAACTCAATATGCTAAATCTTATATAACACTGACAAAAATATTTATAATCCAGCACCAAAATGATTTATATGGTTTTAATAAGTTGTGATGATAGTGACAAATTTGGATAGAGGGGGAGAGGGAAAAAGACTGACATAGAATTTTGGGTGAATGGGGTTGCCGGAAAAATTTACCAGAAAATTTTCGATGGGGTTTTGACATAAAATTTATATCAAAATATAGCCTTCGAAGAGGTCTACACATTTATGCAAAAGATATAGGACGGGGATGATCAGAACTTCATAAATCTAAAAAAAGTGACGATTTGTGTTCATTTTCTTAGATCTATGAAGTTTGACTATGAATAACGATAAACGGTATTTGGATTTGTGTAGAGGAGGGTGGAAGCAAGAAGTTGTGCAATTTGGAGTGATTTTCTAGCAACGATGGTGGTTGTTGGGAAGAAAGGGGAGAAAAAAATAAACAGAAAAAATAGGGTCAAAATTTTAATTTTTTGAAATCTTTTTGTATTTTTGGTAGAGTCACATAAGAGTCATTGTATCAAAATGTTATGAATGATTGAGGTTAAACATTGACCATTGTTATTGGACTAGATTTAAAATTGAGTGGGCTGTCAAAATTGGGTTTAAATCAGCTAAATTCAATCAAAATTGAATCCTTTGGGCCAATTAAAAAATAATAAAAAATAACAATGACAAATGAAAAATACAAAATAAAATATGAGAAAAGACCTTACTATATATATATATATATTGTAAGAGTAATTTAAACACGTCAAAAATTAGGTGTTCGCAACATGCCTTTCTTTGCTTGGAAACATCAAACATGAAGAGTTTTCAAGTAAAGAAAGTTAAAAAAATGGCTAATTTTTTAGTGTTAAACTCCATTGAGAGTCATTTTGAAAAAGATGAACGAACCTTACTTCTGAGGTTGCCTACATATCCTTAATTAAAAGAAAATCAGATTCAGTATAATTCAAGAAAATTTGGTAGCTGAAATTATCGAACATTGTGGTTAAAAAGTTGTTTCTTGTTGCTTGTCACCATCTATTGTCTATAGTTACATAAAAGAAAAAGAGCAAGAGAACTATGCTTATCTACATTATAGGTGTTACAAAATCCCTTCTTGATGTGTCTTCTTGGGGTCTTGTCTTGATCTTTGACTTGTTATGTGTTATTCTTAAGATTGATCTTGATGCTCTCTTGGCAAACTATGAATCTTTCTCAGGTACATGTTTTGACTTGAGTTGGCAGTTGAAACTCAAAACTCACGATCACAAAATGAAGAATCCAAATAAGATGTGTTTCCTTTTAGGAAAATACAAATATGAAAATCTTGAACTAGGACGTATAATCCTAAGAAGAAAAGGAGAAACGAGGCGTATTGCCCTTAGATTTTCAAATGGAACGTATTGTTTTTGTGGGTTGCCATAAGATTTGGTGTATTAGCCAAAAATATGATATGGTGCATATTGCACATGAATGCTGGTGTGTATTGACCATGATATGCATATTAGGGCTTATTATTCAAGGAGTTAGTGTCCTCAATGCCTATTTTATGCTCATAACTGGTGTTTATATGATGATCTGCAGTAAAGAAGGCTAGAGAGTAAGGCAAGGACAATACACGGTAAATAGGAGAGAAAAAAGCTGAAAAGTTAAAGGAAAGCAAAGGTGGTACTCGTCAAAGCCACTCAGCGAGTCGCTGAGTGGACCTTCAGCTCGCCTAAAGTTCCTACATACCAGCCCATGGACAAAACCAACTTGGCGAGCAGACAAGTGGTTTGGAGACACGCCAAAGAGATCAACGATGCCTACCTAGCTCACCGAAAAGTACAGAAAGATTTGGTGAAAAGCCACGCCAAAAAGGCGAGAACAGAAGCACTCAGTGCATCGCCGACCAGTTCGGCGAACTCGACTTACTCTGTCGAGTTGACTCCGTGCTGAAATTCTGGGAATGTATAAATGAAATTTTGAAAAGAAGAGAAGGAGTTCCCACATTTTTCACTTCTGGGTTTTTGATTTTTTTTTTACATTCTAGAACACTGTCTTTACATTTTGGAGTAGAGATTTAGAGATTGTGAGATTTTTAGCTTAATTTTAGCATTTGGGAATTGTATATCATTGTCGAATCAGATGGAAAACTTTGTTGGTAACGATTCCTTGTTTTTCACTATGCTTGGGTAAAACCCCTTTTCTTGGGGGTGTGATTATGTAGTTGAATGCATTAATTAGCTAATGGGTGTTGTTAGTTACTGATTTTATTGTTGTTTTGAAGTGGGTTCAGTTAATTGTTCATGTTTTAATTGAGAAATTGTAGTTGCAAATGCAATTCTAGCTTAGTACTCTATAATTGCTTAAGAAAGAGGTACTAGAGGCGAATTATTAGTTGACAATTGTATTGACTGCATCTTTAGGAATCTAGCTTGAGAAAGTGGGTTTGATTGCATTCTTACAAATCCAACTTGAGAAAGTGGATTAATTAAGGAATTGGATTGTTTGATTGTGTTTTGCTTGCTGAGGTTCGAAAGAACCCACTTGAATCACAATAATTGATTGAGAAATGACTATTGCACTCAAAACCTAGCTTACCCACTGAGATTAAACATCTTTGATTAACTAGTAATCACCCATTATGCAAAATTAACATTCAACTTATCACACTCCCAAGGATCATTCTCTACTTGTTTACTTCCCATTTTAGTTGTCATAAATTGGTTACCTAAATCCCCCCATTTGATATTATTCATTGAGACTTTGATATTTACTTTAATGTTGCGAAACCTCCATTTCTACAAACAATTAGGACACAATTTTACTTCATAATTGAATTCTCTACTGTATCACTCCCCGTGGGATCGACCCCAACTCTTAGTTGGGTTAATACTTCTTAGCGACCGCCTACACTTAGAATTGGATGAAGTGTAGTTGAGTATTATCACTCGACATATACACATAATAGCTAAGTGTACAAGAAAGAAGACTAATCCAAACCCGAATCCAAGAGCATTAGTCGGTCTCCAAACCCAAGTAACTAACTCCCAGCTTAGCTAGCAAGAGTGACAATCAACTCAACCAGTTAACTCCCAACCCATCTAGCAAGAGGGACAATCAACCTAGGCCGCCCAGCCATACAATCCACTCCTACGACATCAGCCACCTAGCTAGAAAGAGTTCCTCGGGGCGTTTCAACTCTATAGATGATCTTAGATATCCAGGCCGCTTAACCAGCTAGCCCACTCCATAGGGCATTAGCCACCCAGTTGATGTTTGTGTAATCAAGATACAACTTCCAATTCAAGTGTCTACGATCGTACAATAATAAAGTAACCCAACCAAGGGTTGGGGTCGAGTCCCAAGGGAGTGGTTTTGAGAATTAATAGAAAAATAAAATTAAGTTCTAATTAGTCATAGCTATAAACATTATCGAATATAAACATACTAAATCTAAAAGGGTCACTCAAGAGTCAATTATCAATGGGGGGTTTTGTATTAATTATAAACTAAAAACAACAAAAATATACGAAAATGAGATAGAGAGATGGGATTCTTGGGATGTGATAGGAATACGGGATAGACTAAATTATCGGGTACATGCTTTTGATAGTAAATTGTTGAGTGTTTGTGACTAGGCTAGACTATAGTGGGGGTAAATTCTCTCTCGAGCAACTTACCCCGAATCAACTCAGTTTCTCTCGAACACCGAGTTGCCGCATTAAGCACTGCCTCCGCCTTAGTCCATTCACTCTCTCAAGCTGAATGTGTGGGAGAAGGACTAGAATTCACTCTCTCGAGCTGAACCCATGTCGACCCAATACCACCGGCTATCAATTTAGTAGTCTTAGTTTTACGACCTGTCTCTCGAGCAAGCCAAAAACATTAAGATGAAATCGTATTTGCAACTACAATTCCATTAAGTTCATACACAACTACTAAGAGAAATCACATTTAAACAACAAATAAACCATCAACAAGTAAGACCCAATAGATAATCTAACCCATATTCACAAAATCACACCCCAAGAATTGGGGTTTTAGCTAGACATGTAAAAGTGATAAAAATTTATACCAATATCAGTTTCCATCAACTGGGTATGAAGGATTAAGTCAAGAGTGAAGAATCTTCGAGACCCACGTCCAATTTCTTGGAGTTGAAACCCTTTGAATCTTAAAGGTCTTAGAACAAAGCCTCCTAAATCCTCTAAAACTTAAACTTTCTAAAAACTGTAAAAAATTGGAATAATAATAGTGATATGATACTAAACTAGAGATTTAAACAAGTATTTATAGTGTTTGAAAATTTGTGCTGCAGAGGACCCTTCGGCGAAGTTTCATCTTCTTCGTGTTTTAGCCTTCAGCCTCTTCGCGTTTTGAGTCGTTGGGCGTTATGGTATTGCTTCGCGAAACTGCTCGGCGATACGCCGACTGCTCCATTTCATCGTCAACTTGACCTTTTCCTTCAGGGCTCAGCACACTGGAACAAAAGGCGATCTCCAGGCTTATCGGCGACTCGCCAATTGGGCTCTGCGATCTTCAGGCCTTCATTTCTTCGTTCTTTTCAGCCGCCTTGTTCTTTTTTGCCAAGTGGTGTCCATGCTTGGCCTCAAACTCTAAATACCTGAAACTTAAGAATTTTTATCAGATATTGAGACAAAATATGTATTTGAGGATACTAATTCTGTCAAAATATAGCCTAAATGAGTCCAAATTGTGGACTCTTCAACTCCCCCAACTTAAACTTTTGCTTGTCCTCCAGCAAACTCGAGTTCCCCTGTTCAAAAAGGATGTCTCGAACAGTGCTACACAAGACTCAATCATGGATGCACACAACAAGACTCATTTTACTCATGCAAAGATCAATTGTGTACTCAAAGATTCAAGTTGTGACTCACCATTATCAAAGAATCTCAATCTCACAATACTTGTTTTAAATACAAGTTCAAGCTCAACTAAATTGTTCAAATGCCCTCACACGAAGAATGATTTCATATTCACACAATGGTTTAATCATTTAAAGTTCCGGAATCAAATGCAACGCTCACTCTCACTCTCACAAAGAAAAACACAATACATGCTTTCACCCATATGTTTGCCCGTATTTTCCAATCAACAATTGTTTCAGCTCACTCAAGATAAAAAAGGTCTTTTCAATGCTTGTAATGGGGCTGAGTGCAAATGTATGGTCATTTAGGGTCGGTGACTTTCATCCTCATGAAATGTGGTACTCACGACATTTTCTTTCCTTTTCCTTCATTATTTTCTTTAGTGCTCATAAGTCATCCCATTATTCAATCTCCATGGATTGTTTGGAACCCCATTCCTTTTTGCATTTTCATAACTTTATTCAATAACCTTTTTTTTTCTTTTTCTTTTTCATTCTTTTCTTCTCTTTTTCTTTTGTATGGAGGGATTCCATTTTTCTCAACACCATGAGTAAGAGAGCTTTTCTAGCACTTCTTGACTTGCCCTTATCTTTTCACCATACCCCCAACTTAGGATTTTGGCCTAAGTTGGCTATTCAATCAACCACAAATCAAGAGGATTATAGGTAGTGGATTAAGAGAGGTCTTGTTTTCATCAAATTTCATCCAAAGAAAGGTAAGGCTCAAGGGGTGTTCAAAAGAGGTTCACACACTCACAAGGTAGGCCACAAAAAAGGTATATGTCAAATTGGCTCACACTCTTCGAAGTTGCCTAAGATCATATCAAGAGATAGCCTTACTTAGTCGACCGAACCAACGGGGAAAATTCTAGGTGTTATCATGCATGGTTAACAGTAAGCTCATCACACAAGGCATCGACACTAAAGTCAAACAAGACTTCACACTTTCGCTAGTGTGCAACGGTCATCACAAGAGACTCGATTTAATAATTGGCTAGTCACAACGAGATGCAAAGAGTTCACATATTGTCTGTGTAACTTCACTTGGTCTCATCGTAGCCGCACATTCATGTTTGTTCGATTAAGAGCACTATTTGAGTCATTGATATTGATCAAAACCGATACTCAAATTTGCAAGAGAACAACCACATTCAACACATACAAGAGGTGGCGAATTTTTTTCGGAAGGGTCAAAATCATTTGCAATTTAAAGCAAAATGAGTCACAAGCTTAAACCTTCCACGAAAAATAGTATAAAACACAACATTATGATTCACAACCCAACAAGAATATAACGCACACAAAGGTGGGCCTCACCCCACCACAATTAAAATCATTTGTCCTCAAATGCAAATAAAAATTATCCAACAGTGAAATAAAGCAAAACAGAGAGGGAGGTAAAGAGGGGGTCCTGTCTACGTAATCGCTCCATCTGTCTAGGCATCAGTGCCCGATGCCTCACCCTGAGCCTGGGCATCAGTGCCCGAGGTCACCTTAGGGGGAACAACAGTGCCAGATTCACCAAGGTCTGTTGAGTGTGAGTCTACCAGAAAGACATGCACCACTCTGCAAAATCCCCTGGCCCATGAAGGAATATTAGGGTCCAGGGTAACGGTTTTTCCTGGCAGAAGTGGGTCTCTTGCCTTTGCCTTTCCCATTAGTTGTGGGTAGTTTCGAAGCTTTTCCTTTAGACGTAACTGCATCCTCCTTTATCGCAATCCCTTTGGACTTCTCTTGAGGTGGCGCTATTCTTTCAGCAACTTTAGATTTAGTCATATATGCAAAATCTCGAAGAGAAGTTAGAGAAACATTTGACAAAAGCACCGGAGATCAGTTGCTGGTAAGCTTCGCCGACTTTTTCGGCGAGTCGCCGATATCATTTGGCGATCTAAGGTTAGTCCATTTGAAAGCTACAGTGCACTTAGATCTAGGGGAGTTGACAAGGATAAAAAGAGACTTCCGGCGAGTCGCCAAAGGTTTTTGGCGACCTTCAACTTCTCGTCGAAAGTTACAGAACCCATTAACAGCTAGAGCATAAAATTTAAGCGCGAGGTGGGGACATTAGGTGAAACGCTGAGTGGTTCGGCGAGCTAGACCCAACTCACCAAACGGCTCAATGTGCCTATTTTCAACCCAACTTCTCGAATTTAACCCCGTAACCCCTGAAAACAAAATCAAAGTATGCACTAGTACAATTAAGGTAGGACCCATAGCAACCAAACACAACCCTTTGAATTTTAATCCAGTTTAAGGCATACAATTACGCGAATTCCACAGTTACAACTACTCGAGCAACATTATCAGATTAAATCATGCATGTAAACAATCTAAGCTTATCAGAGAGGCCCAACACACAACAACTCAATGAGATCAATTGCAAATAAGCACAATTTTCGCTAAGATGAACTCGAGGAATAGAAAACCAACCTTTGGTGTTGACTACGAGGAGATTGAAATGCTAGGCGGCAATGTAATCCAACTCCGAGCACAAATCAACACTAATAATATTCTAACAATGCAAGAAATATAGAAACTAGAGTGCAGATGTGAGTTTGGGCAGATGTAAAGTGAGGGAAAGTGAATGAGTTTTCAACTTTTAAACCTTTGGCCTGCAAAACCATCCAGTTCTCGCCCACTCAGCGACATTAGTCGTGCTCGCCGAGCCACTCGGTGACATGTTTGGTGGTCAATTGCCTAGTCAAATTTTACAGGTCCTCCAGTTGCTGTGGGAGTCCAAACGGCGGTCTTCGTCGGAATCGCTGACATGGTCGGCGATTCGCCAATAATTTCCCTAGGCTCGCCGAGTTTTACAGACTTCAATTTGAAGATGTCTTGAGTCAAACGACGGATTAGGTCGGGTTCGCCGACCACATCGGCGACTCGCCGACTGGACCTGTTTCTCGCCACCCTGCACTTTTTCGAACACTTTCAACATTTCAACCTGTACAAACAACACACCATTATTTTTCCAAAACACAAATAAAAATCGATAATGGGTTTTGGGTTGCCTCCCAAACAACGCCTTAGTTAACGTCGTGGCACGACACAAATCCACCTTTAAACCTCATTTTTGGGGTTAGCCATAGTGTCACTAGGCAAACCCCCTTGCTGTCTCGGATTGAGATGAGACGATATATGACCCATTTGGGTCTCCAACTGCTTTATCGACACTGAATGTGAGGTGACGGTCTGGCTAAAGGTGGACATATCTTCTTTCATTTCTTTCAAAATTTTGTCTAACCCTTTAACTTTATTGAGGATACGAGAGAGCATATCCTCAGACCTACCACCTTCTGAATCCTTCGGCTTTTGGCACTCATGGGGAGGCACATACCTGTCTTTATCCCCATCCTTCTAGTTAGGATTTCGGTCCCTCCATTCTTTGTCGCGATCCTTCCAACTATCCTCTCTAGCCCAACCTTGGTTACCACCCTGCCTCGGGTAGTTTGAACGATAACCACCATCTTGGTTTGCTAGAAAGTTTACCTCCTCATTATACAAGGCTTAGAACTTCGTCTCCTCAGGATTTGCACACCCGAACCCAATGGCATTGACACCACGGGCACCAGCCCCATGATATTTTGGATAAAATGTCAAGTTGTGTCATGATCTTGGCCATATTTTGGTCTTTCTCATGATCTTTTTCCATCTGCTTCTTAGAGAGTTTCAATGTGAGAGGGTAGACTTGATCTTCACGGGTGTACCATGCTCTGTTTATGGTCGACATGCCATCTAAAAGTTGGGCTGCTACTGCATATGATTGCTGCATCAGGCCTCCATGTGAAAGTTGATCAGCGACACCTTTGTTTACCGAGTCCAGGCTTTGGTAAAAGTATTGCAGCAAAACATTGTCGGGTAGACCATGAGTCGGGCATTGGAGCACTAACTTTTTGAATCGCAACCAAGTCTCATGAATTGGCTCGCCCTCCAAATGCTTAAAGCTTTGGATACTGTCCCGAAGAGTCATCATCTTCAAGGGAGGGAAAAATTGTACATTAAATGCGGTGACCAACTCCTCCCTAGAAGTGATGGATTCGCGTGGCAACTCCGCCAGCCACTTGCACGCTTCTCCCATCAACGAAAAAGGGAATAACCTTAACCGGACCGACTCCTGAGAGATGTATTTGAAAGAGAATGCTCTGCACACATCCACGAAGTTTCGAAGATGCTAGTGAGGATCCTCATGCACCAATCCACTGAAAAGTCCCTATAGTTGCAACATAGTGCTCGTTATATGGAACACTGCATTTCGTTCAGCTGGAGGCAAATGGATGGCCCCAATACCTCCCATGAGATGTGGGTCATTAATAACGGCTCTTGGACATCGTTGAGATTTTCGATGTCGTCTTAGTGACCCACCTGGCTGCCATTGCTGTCTTTCACACTCATACTTCCTGAAATATTTACACAAACAAACAAAACAAAACTAAAGATTAAGTAAGTAAATTATGACTTTGAAGAATAAAAATTTTACTAAACTAAAAATTCTCAAATAACACCACTCCCCTGCAGCGGTGCCATTTTGATGTTTGCGTAATCAAGACATAACTTCCAATTCAAGTGTCTACGATCATACAATAGTAAAGTAACCCAACCAAGGATTGGAGTCGAGTCCCAAGGGAGTGGTTTTGAGAATTAATAGAAAAATAAAATTAAGTTCTAATTAGTCATAGCTATAAACATTATCGAATATAAACATACTAAATATAAAGGGGTCACGCAAGCGTCAATTATCAATGGGGGGTTTTGTGTTAATTAACAACTAAAAACAACAAAAATATACCAAAAAGAGATAGAGAGACGGGATTCTTGGGATGTGATAGGAATATGGGATAGACTAAATTATTGGGTACATGCTTTTGATAGTAAATTGTTGAGTATTTGTTACTAGGCTAGACTATAGTGGGGTAAATTCTCTCTTAAGCAACTTACCCCGAATCAACTCTGTTTCTCTCGAACACCGAGTTGCCGCATTAAGCACAAGCTCCGCCTTAGCCCATTCACTCTCTCGAGCTGAATGTGTGGGAGAAGGACTAGGATTAACTCTCTCGAGCTGAACCCATGTCGACCCAATACCATCGGCTATCAATTGAGTAGTCTTATTTTTAGGACCTCTCTCTCGAGCAAGCAAAAAACACTATGATGAAATCGTATTTCCAACTATAATTCCATTAAGTTCATACACAACTACTAAACGAAATCACATCTAAACAACAAATAAACCATCAACAAGCAAGACCCAACAGATAATCTAACCCATATTCACAAAATCACATCCCAAGAATTGGGGTTTTAGCTAGACATGTAAAAGAGATAAAAATTTATACCAATATTAGTTTCCATCAACTGGGTATGAAGGATTAAGTCTTAAAACACGTCAAGAGTGAAGAATCTTCGAGACCCACGTCCAATTTCTTGGAGTTGAATCTCTTTGAATCTTCAAGGTCTTAGAACAAAGTCTCCGAAACCCTCTAAAACTTAAACTCTCTAAAAACTGTAAAAAGTTGGAATAATAATAGTGATATGATACTAAGCTAGAAATTTAAACAAGTATTTATAGTGTTTGAAAATTTTTGCTGCAGAGGACCCTTTGGCAAAGTTAGTCGGGATCGCCGATACACTCGGCGATCTGCCGTTTGGTCAATTTCTTCGCCTTCCTGTTTTAGCCTTCAGCTTCTTCGCATTTTGAGTCGTTTGGTGATATGGTATTGCTTCGCAGAACTGCTCGGCGACACACCGACTGCTCCATTTCATCGTCAACTTGACCTTTTCCTTCAAGGCTCAGTACACTGGAACAAAAGGCGATCTGCAGGCTGATCGACGACTTGCCAACTAGGTTCAGCGATCTTCATGCCTTCATTTCTTCATTCTTTTCAGCCGCCTTGTTCTTTCTTTCCAAGTGGTGTCCATGCTTTGCCTCAAACTCTAAATACCTGAAACTTAAGGATTTTTATTAGATATTGAGACAAAGTATGCATTTGAGAACACTAATTCTATCAAAATATAGCCCTAAATGAGTCCAAATTGTGGACTCATCACCAGCTAGAAAGAGTTCCTAGGGGTTATCAACTTTGAAGAAGATCTCAGGTAGGCTCCAAGCCACTGTGGATCCACGTCCACTTCTGAAAGTATCACAGAAGGTTCTAATCCTGAAGTACTCCAATCCAGAAAAAGCATGCAAACTCTAATAAAGCATTTGAGTCACAAAAGTTAGAAGAGATGATAGAAGGGCCAACAAGCTGTGCAAATGCCTAAGTTAGGGCTCATACTATCAACCTAAGTCTTCTATTCAAGTCTACAAGGACCTAGTCATCTGAGGGGTGTGTGAGAAATACCAAAAAACACATGGTGCATGGGTCTAAGGCAATACTAGTCTATCTTAGACTAAGGCAAAAACATGTTTAAAAAACAAGTAACAAAATAAGTAAATGACATAGCATGCCACAACACACATATAGACCTCTACAAACATGGTACTAATAACACTCAAATCACTATTCAAAACTAATCCAAAGAGTGAGCGGTCGTCATAAATGAAAACCCAACAAAGTGTCGGGGTGGAATCCCAAAATGAATGGTATACAATTAAGAATTTAACTAGAGAATTAACAAACAATTAATTCAATTGAAGTTGAAATAAAAAAAACAAATGGGTGGAGAAGTCCACCAACTTTAACAAAACTAATTGAGACACCCAATTAGCAATATGGAAATAATCGAAGATTCACGAAACTAAAGGACATTATGGGTATGAGGATTAAATGTTGATTTCAATTGGGCCATAGTAGAGTTGCTCCTTACAACTAGTTAATAAAAAATAATCTAGGTCATCATAATTGATCCTAATCTTCTTTCGATCTCAAAGCATCCTTGCATAGAGTCTCCTTTCAGTCTCATCTATATGCAATTCAAAACAACCCAAAACTTTAGATCTGCAATCAAATAACCTAAACTACAACAATTGAACAAATTACCCACTTATCCAGGTCCTTTCGAGCACCATTACAAGATTCAAACTAGAATTAAATTGGTAACCTTAATTCTTGATTTAATCACCCGGCAATTAGAAAAAATTATGATTAACAACCATAAAAATAGGGTAATTTTAACAAACCCAGTAAATCAAATCAATATCCAACCCCATAATTACACCCTAAGAGATTGGGGTTTTAGCCACACATTGCAAATAGTAAATATATTGTACCTTGCAAGAAATCAGCCATGGATAACGTGAAATTGAGTATTTTATAGCAAACCCACTTCAAATTCAAGCCCAATGTTTCAAATTCAAGTTCACAAAATTTAAAGCTTCTATAACGAGTGTTCTCCCTCAATAGAAATTGTTTCTCTCTCTAGAATATTCAAACTTTTTCTCTCAATTTTTCCACACATGTTTCTCTCTCCTCTGACCCATTTATAGTTTCCCCAACTGCATTTGACGAATTGCTTATCTTTGTTTGGTTCACCATTTTCTCGCTTCAGGCTTCATGTGTTCGAGTCTCATTAGGCGATCCCGTTTGAGTTTACTTTTGTGTATTTGGTCGTTCGCTAATTGTCACCTCATATCGCCCTTTGAACCATCATTTTATTTGCCAACCCTATCAGATTCGGCAACATCCACTTACTTTGCGTTATGTTTTTTGGTGGATCGCCATTCTTACTCCACTTCAGTGATTGACCTTGAGGATTGACTCACTGCATTGTCAACTTAGGCGGTCTTAGGTTTCATTGACAACTCACCCGTCTTGTTAGGCGATCAACCATTAGTAGTTTAGACTTCTTTGCATTTCTAGCTATTCTTTCAAACATTAATCCTTGCCTTGTCCATTCACCTTCATTTGTGCAATTCATCTACATATCATCAGAATAGGACAAAATTAGGCATCTCGGACATTGATTATTAAGCTTAATAAACCTTAAATGAGTGAAAATCCATTACTCATCAACACCCCCAACTTAAACTTTTGCTTTTCCTCATGTAAATCAAGAAATCAAAAAGGTCAATAAGGGTGTCTATGACAATACTTAATGAAAGCTAACATGCAAGTGCCACAACAAGATTACTCTCAATAAAATGTTATCCTCAATCATGATAAAAAAACTTCAAATGATGACTAGCTAGTCTCCACACAAGCTTCAGATCACTTTAACTTCTTGTCTAATGCAGGAACATATTTCAACAAATGCATTCAAGTACTCTCACATCAAGAACGATGCCATGAGACCATAAAGAAAATCAACAAAGGTATAAGGAATCAATGTAACTCTCACTCTCTCAAAAGAGAAACACATGCAAACTTTGTTCCATATGTTTGCCCATATTTTCCAATCATCACATAGCCTAGTTCATGCAAGATCTCAAGGGTTTTTTAAGCTTGTAATAGGGTGGAGGGTTAAGGTGTGGCCAATTTGGATTTGTGACTTTACCTCTTCAAAGAATTGTTGCAATCATCATCACCCCTTTTCTAGTTCTTTACCTTTTTTATTTGAGAATTCAAACATTGACTCTTTATTTACTTTACTCGCAACCCCCTTTATATCATTCACTTCTCTTTTTCATTTTCAATTTTCAAAAGCATTTTCACAACAATGACTCTCTTTTTTATAAGGAGGGGTCCCATCTTTTTGCAACAATTTCAAAGTTGAGCCTCATTTCATGTTTCTTTGCCCTTCACTTGGCTTTCATTATTCCTTCCTTTCCATACCCACAACTTAGGATTTTGGCCTAAGTAGGCTGTTCAAACATTTTAATGCTTCAAAACGGAGTTTTGGTGAGAAGGTATGGATAATTTTGTTCAGGAGGCTTTCTTTTGGTTGCCAACAAATAGGATAGGCTCAAATGGTGCCAAAATGGATTCACACCCTTACAAGGTTGCCACAAAGGATTATGGACAATTTTGTTCCCTTTTTAAATTGTTGCCTAAGATCATGTTGTGCATTCATCAAGATTCAAACATTTGCTCTAACAAAGAAAATTCTAGTATTCAACATGCATGCTTTCAAGTAAGAACACACCACACATGACACTTTGAATTACACTCATTTAGCACATTCTGAAAAGATCAAAAGCATAGATATGGTGTTCATTTTAAGGCTTACATCAAAACACAGTTAGTCAACAAAAGATTGAAGGGAGATCACATAAAAGTGCAACCACATCGATTTCATTCTTGCAACACCAACACTATATACCATGCTGATCATGAGTACTATTCAAGACATCGATATTAAAGACAATCGATCCTCAAATTGTTATGAATAAAAACTTCAAGCATTTCATGATTTAAAACTTATGGGGAGTTGCAACATCAAGAGAGAAAGCAACAGAAATAAAGAGACAAACGTTAATCCAAAACAACACTCTAATATAAACAAAAATAAAGCCACAAATATTCTAAACTTAAAATATCAAATACAATCAAAAGGGGAATATTGGCATGAAGGCCCTCACCCCACCAAAAGTAAAATGCAGTGTTAATGCACATAAATATTATGAAGAGATGAGGGTAAAATCACTCCCTAATCAATCACTGAGATTGACATTCACCAACTTGTTTAGTGAATGGCCGAGTAAGATTAGATCGCCGATGGGGCGTGTGTTTTTGGGCATTTTTTGGTGGACTTCACTGTCATTGCCCAACACACCTGGGTGAATCGCCGTTCTTCCATGAATGTCACTGAACTTAGCAGTGTGCTTCCCATTTTGCATGCAGGATTACTCAGACTGTAGCGAGTCATCCCAGTAGCGTTACCGCATCGCCAAATAGGTGTTGCTCATTGCTGAAAAATACAGTAAGCACCTAAAGTTGAACCTCCCATATGGCGAACTCATTGGAGCTTCACTTACTATTCTTGGTAGATAGCTGAGTTACCTTTTGCATCACCCAGTGCTCTGCACAATACCTGAACATTATGACACCCATGTTATTGGAATGTGCACCCACGTTATTGGACACAACTAACACTTGGGCTACCTCCCAAGAAGTGCCTAATTTAATGTTGTGGCACGATGTGGATATGTTCATCAAATATCATCCAAATAAACCACTTCAACAACCCTCACGTCATGACTTTCTCCAAAGTATGCTGTCAATCTCTGCCCATTGACTTTGAATTGCACCCCTTTTGCATCTTCAATTTCAATCACTCCATTAATATACATCCTTGTGATGGTGTGTGGACCAATCCACTTGGATTTGAGCTTGCATGGGAAGAGTTTCAACCTTGAATTGAAGAGTAATACTAACTCCCCAACTCGAAACTCAATAGGTAAAATCTTGGCATCATGCCATTGTTTAATCTTTTCTTTACATAGGACAGAGCTTTTATAGGATTACAAACGAAATTCATCTAGCTCAAGGAGTTGGTGCACAAGATCTCTAGAGGCTACATCCCAATTAAGATTTACTTCTTTAGGGCCCATAAAGTTGTGTGTTCTAATTCAACTGGAAGATTACAAGCTTTCCAAAACACCAACTTGTAGGGAGACATACCAATGGGAAATTTGAATGTCATACGGTAAGCCCATAGTGTATCATCAAGCTTGCTATACCAATTGGTACTCATGTACATTCACAACTTTGGCCAAGATGCTCTTTATTTCTCGGTTAGACATCTCAACTTGTCCGCTCGATTGGGGATGTTATGGTGTTGCCACCTTGTGCTTGACCCCATATTTTGAGAGAAGGGATGAAAAATTACGGTTGCAAAAATGTGATCCGCATCACTTATAATAGCCCTTGGTGTACCAAACCTTGTCAAGATATTCTTTTTGAGAAACTTTGTCACACTTCGTGCTTTACTTTTTGGTAACGCCATTGTTTCAACCCACTCGGAGACATAGTCAACTGCTACACGGATGTACTTACTTCCAAAAAGGCTTGGAAAAGAACACACGAAATCAATACCCCAAACGTCGAGCAATTCAATCTCAAGGATTTATGAAAGTGGTAATTTATGTCTCCTAGATATACTCCCTTGGAATTTACTTTAGACACAACAGTTGCAAAATGCATGAGCATCCCTAAACATTGTAGGCCAATAATAGCCACATTGCAAAACTTTGGTGGTTGTACCAATGCCCCCATGATGACCACCAGCTAGTGAGGCATGCCATGCTCTAACGATTTCATTCACTTCCATTTCCCGCACGCAACACCAAATGATGTTATCGATACACTCCCTAGAAAGGAAAGGTTCATCCCATATATATTTCTTCACATCAAATAGAAATTTCCTCATTTGATGACTACTCAAATCCTCGGGTAACAACCTGCATATGGTAAAATTTTTAAAAATCATTATACCAAGGAATAAATGGTGAAAAATTACTATCACGACCCAGGGGAACCCCCTAGACGTAATATGGCATACAAGACCCCGAGAGGCGTCATATAAGACACTTAGTATTCATAGTCAAGATAATAAAAAATCGGTAAAAATTTAAAACATTTCCAACACAATCAAAGTCTTTATACAACGAAGCGGAAGTCTAATACATTTGTCTCAAATACCATCTAATACTATAGAATCTTGGGACATAGCCCATACAACAATGTTCAATACTAAAATGAAAAGAAACATAAGATAAATGGTGGTCAAATCCTCGAATGCTATGAGGACTCACCATACTTTAAGTCTTGCCTCTACTATGATCCTAGCCACGGGGATGAGAGTCAGAAACGCCAGACCCTTCATTTGGATAAGAAATATAGGCAAGAGTATGTGTTAGTATAAGGAAGTACTAAATATGATAATTTGCATAAACATCAACATAAACATAAGAGATAGACAACATAAGTCATAAAAGCATAATCAATGCACATAATAGATCATTTTAACATAAAAAGAATACTTCTTGAAGTAACCTCAAATCATCCTTACTCATCATGGAAGGTAACTCAAGCAACAATCAAAGCTCATCACCTATCATAACATAGTCTAGCTTATCTTTTATAGACATGGGAAATAAAGGAACATGGGTATTCACCTCTAGCCCTTCTATCTTTGGGATCATGGGTAGTCGCCTCTTGTCTCTCTTACTATAGGATCATGGGTACTCGCCTCGAGTCCAACATACTTTAGGATCATGGGTACTCACCACTTGTCCAGTTCATATCATAGGAATGTGGGTAGTAACATCTTGTTCAACTTCAAGGAATAAGGGTAATAACCTCTTATTCTATTCTAAGGGATATGGGTAATCACCTCATATCCATCTCATTTAGAGGTCAAGTGTAATCGCCTCTAGACTCGTCAATTTCTTAGTCTTTAGCTTATATTCATTTTAGGTGAGCAATCCTTTCAAGTAGAATCATTCGATGTGAGAAAACCTTTCACATACATACATATGCAAATCAAGTGGGAACTATCCCTTCCACAAAAATGACATAAAATAAAAAAAAAAATCATGACATAAGCTTTACTCTCAAAGCACTACATCTCATAATCATCATATATGCTTCAATATCAAAGCTATTCATATCATAACTCATCAATCCTATAAGAATACGTCTAAACCCATAAATTCTCCTTCCATGGCATCAAACCCTTTTACATCAATTTCAACTTAAAAACATGGGTTAAGCATGGGTATATGTAAATTCATCCTAAAACATATATTCCTATCAATTCATACATAAACAATCATAATCCACTCAATTGGAACATGGGTATTCGCCTCTAGCCCTTCTATCTTTGGGATCATGGGTAGTCGCCTCTTGTCCCTCTTACTACAAGATCATGGGTATTCGCCTCGAGTCCAACATACTTGAGGATCATAGGTACTCGCCTCTTGTCCAATTCATATAATAGGAACGTGGGTAGTCGCCTCTTGTTCAACTTCAAGGAATAAGGGTAATCGCCTCTTATACTATTATAAGGGATATGGGTAATCGCCTCATATCCATCTCATTTAGAGGTCAAGGGTAATCACCTCTAGCCTCGTCAATTTCTTAGTCTTTAACTTAGATTCATTTTAGGTGAGCAATCTTTTCAAACTAGAATCATTCGATGTGAGTAAACTTTTCACATACATATACATAAGCAAATCGAGGGGAACTATCCCTTCCACAACAATTACATCAATAATCAACAATTCATGACATAAGCTTTACTCTCAAAGCACTACATCTCATAATCATCATATATGCTTCAATATCAAAGAAATTCATATCATAACTCATCAATCCTATAAGAATACTTCTAAACCCATAAATTCTCCTTTCATAGCATCAAACCCATTTACATCAATTTCAACTTAAAAACATAGGTTAAACATGGGTACGCGTAAATTCATCCTAAAAACATGAATTCCTACAAATTCATGCATAAAAAATCATAATCCACTCAATTGGATCAACATTCATTAAGACCCACAACATTAGAAGAAAACCCTAACTCAAATTGGGGAATCTTAGGGACTCTATGGAAGAAAGGATTACATGGATGAAAAGCCATCATACCTTGATATCAAAGCCCATAATTTCTTGAGAATGGAGACTTGACCTTGACCCTAGCTTCAACTCTTTCTTCCTCTTCAAGTTCTAGAGAAATAAATATTTTGGATAGGAGACTTGTTCTTCTTTTACAAATTTGAGAGAATGATTTCTATTGATGGAAATTTGGGGTTAAAATGTTTATATAGGCATCTTAGACATAGGAAAAACGACGTAGTGTTAGGCTATACTAATTAAGAAAAGTCCAACTTGCCCCTTAAAATAACTGCCAATTGCTGACCCACGGACCCTGCTCGACGGACCGTGGTCTGACTGACGGTCCGTCCTGCTGGTCTGTCGTTTGTGGTCAGAAACTCAAATTTGGGGTTATGGTCCACTGACCGTGGTTTGACGGATGGTCCATTGGTCAGACCGTGGTTCCAAGACCTCAGACTATTTTGGGTGCCCAGTCCACAGACTAATCCTACGGTCCGTGGTTCTACCCATGGGCCGTGGTTGGCCTCAGTGGCAGATAGCTCCGGTGGCCCCCACTTCTGCCTCTATTAGGCGGCGACAGCCCCCCCACCACACCCACAACATAGAGGAGCTGCTCCAACCAGCCTGCAATCTCTGAAAAATTGCTATGGTGCCCTCTTTCGAATACTGGGTGTTACAATTACCATTACCGATTCATCTGGAAAGACATCATCAATGTCTTTCGATCTCTTCAGCTAATCTAGCATCCGCTTCAAACCTTGAAATATGGTCAGCCACTTGGTTTTCACACCCCTTCCTATCTTTCACTTCGAAGTCAAATTGTTGAAGAAGTAACACCCATCGGATTAGACTTGGCTTAGCCTTTTTTTTCCAGTAAGTTCCTTAAAGTTGCGTGATCAGTGTGCACAACCACTTTGATACCCAATAAATATTCTTGAAACTTCTCAAACCCATATACCACACCCAACAATTCTTGCTTTGTTACAGTGTAATTCTTTTAAGCACAATTCAACGTTTTGCTAGCATACTAGATAGGATGAACGAACTTGTTTTTGAGTTGCCCAAGCATAGCTCCCAGAGCCAAACCACTAGCATCACACATCATTTCAAAAAAGAGATTCCAATTGGGTGCAATGATTATGGTAGCGGAGACAAGTTTTTCCTTGAGTGTTTTGAAAGCAACCATACAAGAAGTATCAAAAACAAATGTTCTCTCTTTCTCAAGAAGTCTACACAATGAAATGACAATATTGGAGAAATCTTTAATTACCTTATATACAACCTGACATGACCCACAAAACTTCTCATACCTTTAACTGAAATTGAGAGAGGTAATTTTTCTTTGACTTGGATTTTTGCTTGATCAACTTCAATACCATCCCCAGATATTTTACGCCCAAGAAAATTACCTCTTTCACCATAAAGTGACATTTCTCCCAGTTAAGGACCAAGTTTTAATCCACACACATTTTTAACACCATCTCCAAATGCCTCAAACATTCCTCAAAAGAATCCCCAACGACAGAGAAATAATCCATGGACATTTCCATGGAGTCCTCTACCATATCGATGAAGATTGAGAGCATACATCACTGAAAGGTAGCTGGGGAATTACATAGTCCAAAGGGCATTTGCTTGGATTTGAAGGTGCCATTAAAGCATATAAACGTTGTCTTTTCTCAATCCTCTGGTGCAATGGAGATTTGTTTGTACCCGGAATTTCCATCAAGAAAGCAATACCACCACTTTCTTGCAAGCCTATCAAGCATTTGATCAATAAATGGCATGTGAAAATGATCTTGTTCAGTCCAAGAGTTAAGCTTCCGACAGCCATGCACTCATGCCACCCGGTGATGGGTCTAGTGGCGACTAACTTTGCCTTTTCATTGGGAACTACTGTGATACCACCCTTTTTCGAAATACATTGCACTGGACTTACCCATTGGCTGTCTTCAATTGGAAAGATAACTCCTGCATCTAACAATTTTATAATTTCCTTCTTTAACACTTCTTGCATCGGAGGATTTAATCTTCGTTGGTTTTCAATACTTGGTTTATAGTCTTCCACAAATTTTATTTTGTGTGTGCATACACTTGAAAAAATACCCAAAATATCGGCAATTGACCACCCCAAGGCTTTAATGTGCCTCTTCAACACTATGATTAACAACTCCACTTGCCATTGTTTGAGATCGCTTGCAATACTTTTCGAAAGTGTGTTGTGCCCCCCCGACCCCCCTCCTCCCAAGAAAGCATATTTGAGATGAGGCAGAAGCTTTTTCAACTCTAATTTTGATGGTTCAATGATGGATGGTTTGTTAGGTGGTGCTTCTCGACTAGACAAATCAAGGTCAACTTAGGCGGGCTTAGGTTTCTTTGGCGACTCAACTTTCTTGTTAGGCGATCAACCATGTTTAGTTCGTACTTCTTTGCATTTCTGGCTATTCTTTCAAACGCCAATCCTTGCCTTTTCCATTCGCCTTCATTATTGCAAATCATCAATATATCATCAGAATAGGACAAAATTAGGCATCGAGGACACTGATTATTGAGCTAAATAGACCTTAAATCATTGCAAATCTACAACTTATCAGGTACTACCTTTGAAACAACATTAATCAATAAATCATGGTTTCTAAGAAGAAAAGCAGGAATAACTAGGTACCCACCCCTATTCACACCCATCATCATGAAATTATACATTCATTCTCAATTTAAATAGAAAGGAAGTCGTCGATAACCTGTAGGCTGATCAAATGCTCCAAATCACAAGGCTGGAGCTTTTTCTTTTCGAAAGACTTCTGAACGCTGCCACACTATCAAAAATAGGATCATCACATCAATAAGGTTATAGAGACACTAAAATCACCCAAAATGGAGACAGAACAATTTTTAGAATCAAATACGAATTGACTATGTCATAAGGTCCTAAACCAATCCTTATACTTGTGTCCCAAAAAAGAACACAATTCATGCCCAAATAAGCAGAAACAACAATAGGCAACGAAAGTATAATTTAAAATAGAAAAGGCAGCAACTTTCGGGCAAAAATGATCTCACACGCAAGGTCATTGACACAATCCAATCACTCCAAAACATAAATCTTGACAATTACAAGAGCGTGAGATTTTGAATCACCAAAATTGGAGTTAAAAACAAGGGAGAAATCACAATTTTAAAACCATATCTCCAGTTGGTCGCGACTTTGCTTAAAATAAGCTAGTTGGATAACTGGCGCAAGCGCGAAGCGGCCGCGCGGCTGCGTATGCCAGCTGCCCTCCGTAAACATGGCACCAACATGAGTACGTGCCTTTCGTCCACAAATGCGTCTGTGGGTGCACGAACACAAGGGTGAATTAGTTGACTGCATAAGTGCTAAGGCTCCAAACCTTCGATGGGGTGCCTAGGACTTGTTCAGAACCTGGTGCGTGTAAATGATATATGCTACTCCATTGGAAACGACATTCCTAACTCAGCAGAATAATTAAAATTCCTATGTTAGGTTATCTAGATGAAAATTGGTTCACACATCCAAATTCTATTTTAAGCCAAAATTCACAAAAGGCCTCAGAATTAGCCCAGAAGCCTCGGGACCTTATCGAAGGGTCATTATAGACCAAACTCAAAGTTTCGGTGCTAAAAAAGCTAACAGAATATTCATCCGAGCTTGTTTACTGAGAATGTTGACTAAACCAAACTTAGGTTTCAATGGAAAAGTTACAATGCCTAATCACGCAAACTCACACTAAAAGTCTTAGGAGTCGTGCCGACTATTCTACTAGCTTAATATGACTTTTTTGGAGGTTATGGAATTGTCAAAATTGGATTCTAAGGTAATATTCTTGAACTTATAATAAAAAATGATTATTCAAGGTTCAAAAACTCTAAAATATTGAAATTCAAATAAAAACAAAACGAATGACTACGTGACCAAACTGTCAGTCCCAGCAAGTCATAAATGACTTGGGGTCACTATACGAAATCTCTAAAGAACAAATAGAAGGCATAAACACAAAAAATGACCTAGAGGTCATTACTCCAGATATGCGTGATAAACCTTCTACTATTAATGTCACACGTTTTTTTCGTCGACAAATGAGAGGTAACTAGTTGTCATCCCGGTGAACCCTCTTGTTTCTTATTTATTTTCTTTTTCTATTCGAGAAACAAAGACATTTACACTTGTATCTATCTTTCAGATTCTGTTACTATATATTAGTGACAAGTAACACCTCTGATTCGAGAAGATGAAAAAATGTAGCTTTCTAAGATTTGGTGTCAGAACCGATGGAAAACACTAATGGACCGTGTGTCAGACCACAGACTGTAGGTGGGGTTTCGTTGTTGAGTCCCAAACTTAGGGAAATTTCAGGATAAGGAGATGAAACCTACGATCATGGTCCACGGTCCGTTGATGGACCCACTGACCGTAGGTGGGGTCTTGTCATTGGGCTCCCTGACTATGTGGTCTCTGATCCCATCCACGACTGACCAATACGGACCGTGGTTAGACCTACGGACCGTAGGTGAGGGTCACCGGCTATTTGGAGAAAAATGGCTGTTGGGTCAACTTCAAACAGTCACATCCTTTAGCACAAAATGAATTAGGTGTTTCATGACCTATCAAATTAAAGATAATAGAATCTTCTTTCCAACGCCACCAATATTGCTAAAATTCAATCTCAGAGTAAAAAGTTATGCTAATTTTAGTGAATCCCTATTAGGCAGGCCACGAACCACGACCCAATTGATGGGTGATGGTTCAAATGATGGCCCGTCAATCCACTCGTGAGTGGCACTTCATCAACTTTAAGTTAGGGTCGTTTTGGTCCTTTCCATATGCGTTGGGGCACTTAAACTACACCGTTTGATTCCTAAACTTCGTCGTCTTACTCAGTCTAAGCCTAATACCAAGTCAAACATAACCAGAACCCTCATCCTCCAGAAAACACCCAACTTAGAGCATCAAGAAGAGGAAAAAGTAGCAACCTTCCCAAGAACAAGCAAAAGCGTTCATCAAACTCCAGCCCAAAAATCCAAAGGATTTCTTCATAGATTTTATCACCAAGTACGTGGATTTCACTAGTGGGTTCCTTTCATGCACTTGGTCCCTAGAATTCAGTGAGTTCCTTCATTCTACATAGCTTGTTTAGACCTAGGGTTTTTAAAATCTTGGGAATTTATTGTGATTTCAACTTCTATATAATCCATAGTCTAAATAACATGTTTTATTAAAAACATTGCATAATTCCTTGTATAAAACTCCGAACCTTAGTTTGTGTAAATTCTCTTAGTTCATGAATTATACTTTCTAGGTTAGTTAAAAAAAAATCATGCTCCAGGTTTCGAATGTCACATTCTCAGTATGTAAATGTTGCATTCTAAGTTAGCATGTCAGTATTTTGAGCTATTCTGTGTTTAGTGCATTTTAGATTCATATGTATTTAGTTGGGAGTAGACTTAGTACCAAGTTGGACTAGGGTACAACGTACCCTCATAGCCTCAGAACTACGTGCCCGCTTAGGATTATAGGTCCTTTTTGTTGGGCATCAATATTAGTGATCATGCCACAGTCATGCCTTTATATCCCTGGAAAGGTATATTGGGTCCTCTCGATGGGGCATATACATCGGACTCCACATTTAGCTCACGTCGTTTATGTCGGTTAATAGTAGCCCCCACTCGGACTCTTAGTGCATTGACTAGGTTTTCAACATTTCTATCAATATATAGTTCATCATGTTATCTTCATGATTAGTACTTGGTCATTGCAATCAACTTAGTTTTTTAGTTATGCTTCAGTATTTGTATTCTTGCTCAGATTATGTAATTTCTTAGTTATGCTTTGTTCAGCTCATATAAATATTTGTTCAACTTAGTGTATATATATCCTACATGCTCAGTACATTCCAAGTACTGATACATACTCTGCGCTATATCCTTTCATGATGTAGGTTCCAACACTCAACATCCAGATCACGCTTAGATCGATTCTCAATCCGACTTCAGCAGCTTCAATGGTGAGTCCTCATACTTCAGGACAATAGACATGCTCTCCATTTCAGTCTTTGCTTTTAGTATTTAGTTTTGTTCGAGTTAGCTGGGGGGATGTCCCAGCAACTCAACACAGTAGAGGCTTTTCAAACATATTAGTAGATTCAACTTAAGATGTTTTATGGTCATTTCAGTTACCACTAAACTCTTGTTATATTTTATTAAGATTATTCAGACTAGTTGGACGTGTTACTCTTCAGAGATTTATTGACTTAGTTTCCACTTAGTTCATGTTTACTTAGATATATTTAGTATGTTCATGATATGCTATACTCAGGGTTAGCTTGGAGTCACTCGTGATCCTAGGTCATGTGTTACGTCAATGGGGTAGCCTCGGGGCATGACAAACTTGGTATTAGAGCATTAGGTTCAATTGTCCTAGGGTGTCTGAAAGCTGAACTAAGTAGAGTCTCTTTCATGGGTGTGAAGCGCACCACATCTTTGTGGGGGGATGCTACAAAGTATTTTAAGCAAAACTTCACTTTCTTTGCTATTCTTATCATGCGTGAGGTATGATCACACTTCTCCTATCTAATTTATCATTAGTGTTTCAGATCATGCCTCCTCATAGAGATAATGCACGAAAGTCTAATGCATGCAATGCTAACGCAGTTCCTCCAGCCCCGAACCACGAGGTTATAAATGCAGAATTTTGGAATGCAATCCAGCTCTTGGCTCATAGTGTAGCTAATCAGATCAATCAGCATGCCACAATTCCTGTAAACACCATTGGTGGATCAGCTGCAACTAGGGTTTGAGACTTTGTTCATAAGAATCCACCAGAATTTCTAGGGTCGAAGGTTCGTGAGGACCCACAAAACTTCATTGATGAGGGTAAGAAGATTCTTGGAGTAATGCAAGTGAGTGGTCCTAAGAGTGTTGAGTTAGCATCCTATCAACTCAAGGATGTGGCTCATATTTTGTTCACGCAGTGGAAGGAAAACAGAAGTGAGAATGCAGCTCCTGTGATATGGGATTTTCTTACTGGAGCTTTTCTTGATAGGTTCTTCTCGATAGAGTTGAGGGAGGGTAAGGCTCAGGAGTTTATGAACTCGAAGTAGGGCTCAATGTCAATTCAAGAATACAGACTGAAGTTCACTTAGCTCTCCAGGTATGCTCCACATATGGTTGCTTATTCGAGGGAACAAATAAGCAAGTTCTTGTTTGGAGTATCTGATTTAGTAAAGACCGAGTGCAGGAATGCTATTCTATTATGAGACATGAATATCTCCAAGCTACCGACTCATGCTCATCGGGTTGAGTGAGATAAGCTTAGGGAAATGGCAAAGGCTAACAAAAAGGTTAGAACAAAGAATTATGAATACTCTCAACAAAGGTCGAGCAGTGGAAATCTCTCACAGTTTCAGCAGAGGTCCACATCCTCAGCACCTTCAGTAGCTAGCGCTCCGTCCCACAGGTTTCGACAGGATTATAAAGGTAGGGCATCCAACTCTAAGTCACAGGGGAGTGCTTCGAATTTTCCAACTTGCCCAAAGTGTGGTAAGAACCATCTAGATGAGTGTCTTGTTGAAAGAGATCGTGCTTCTATTGTGGTCAGTTTGGTCATATGTTGAAGGATTGCTTTTCTTCCAAGCAAGGACAAGGAGGTAACATTAACAGGGATCAGTCTACTACTTCAGCAGTGCCAATCAGTGCTAGAACAAGTTATATGCTCTCCAGGCTCGCCAGGACCAGGAAGATTCTCTTTATGTGGTCACGGGTACGTTATGAGTCTTTCATTTAGATGTTTATGCATTATTAGATCCAAGGGCTATACTATCTTTTGTAAATCCCTATATAGCAGTAAACTTTGGTGTTAGTCTAGAAACTCTCTCAGAACCCTTTTCAGTCTCTACTCCAGTTGGTGACCCAATTATAGCTAGACGGGTATACAAAAATTGCCATGTCACAGATTCTCAAAAAGTCACCTCAACAGACCTTGTAGAGTTAGAAATGGTAGATTTTGATATCATTCTAGGTATGGATTAGTACATTCCTGTTATACCTTATTCGATTGTAGAACTAGGATCATTCAATTTTTGTTTCTAAACAAGTTAGTCTTAGAATAAAAGGGTTATAGCACAGTGCCTATGGGTGTATTTATCTCTTACCTTAAGGCCATGAAGATGATCTCTAAAGGGTATATCTATCGTCTTGTTCGAGTTAATGATTCAAACTTCGAAACCCCAACTCTTGAGTCAGTCCCAATAGTAAATGAGTTTCCAAAAGTGTTCCCAGAAGATCTTCCCAGAGTTCTTCCCGAAAGAGAAATCGACTTCGGAATATATCTCCTCCCATATACCCAACCTATTTCAATTCCTCCTTACAAAATGGCTCCAGCTATCTACAGTTGTACAAAGTCACAATCAAGAACAAATATACTATCTCTAGGATTGATTACTTGTTCGACCAACTTCAGGGTGCTAGTTGTTTTTCTTATATAGACCTCAGATCCGACTATCATTAGCTCAGTGTCAGAAATAGTGACATCCCAAAGACTGCCTTTAGGACTTAGTATGGTCACTATGAGTTTGTAGTTATTTCTTTTGGACTAACAAATGCTCCTGCAGCTTTCATGGATTTAATGAACAGGGTGTTCAAAGAGTGTTTGGACTTGTTCATCATCGCCTTTATTGATGATATCCTTATTTATTCTTGGAGTAAGGAAGAGCATGTGACTCATCTGAGAGTTATTCTACAAACTTTCAAAGATCACCAATTGTTCTCTAAGTTGAGCAAGTGTGAATTCTAGCTACGATCCATCGCTTTCCTTAGTCATGTGGTATCCAATGAAGGGATCCGAGTGGATTCTCAGAAAATTGAGGATGTACAACACTAGCCCAAACCTACCTCTCCAATAGAGATCAGAAGTTTCTTGGGTTTGGCCGGTTACTATAAAAGGTTTGTTGAAGGATTTTCATCAATAGGTTCCACATTGATCAAGTTGACTCAGAAAAATGTCAAGTTTCAGTGGTCAGATGAGTGTGAGAAAAAATTCTCAAAGCTGAAGACTAGGTTGACTACAACTCTTTTCTTGACTCTACCAGATGGGTAAGACAATTATGTGATTTATTTTGATTCCTTCAGGGTCAGCTTAGGTTTTGTGTTGATGCAGTGAGGTAAGGTCATAGCTTATGCTTCTAGACAACTTAAGGTCCATGAGAAGAACTACCTGATTCGTTACCTCGAGCTTGCAGCCGTAGTATTTTCCCTAAAGATTTGGAGACACTACTTGTATGATGTTCATGTTGATGTGTTCACAGACCATAAGAGCCTCCAGTATGTGTTCACCCATAAAGAGTTGAATCTTCGTCAGATGAGATGGCTTGAATTCCTCAAAGACTATGACATGAATGTGCTTTACCATCTGGGTAAGGCCAATGTAGTGATTAATGCTCTTAACAAACTATCTATGGATAGTTTAGCACATGTTGACTAAGAAAAGAAAGAGTTAGCCCAAGATATTCATCGATTTTCTCACTTAGGAGTTTGCCTTACGGACACATTAGATGGTGGTGTGATAGTTTAGAATGGATCAGAATCTTCATTGGTTGCGGAGGTTAAGGAAAAAGGGGACAGTGATCCTATATTACTTCAGTTGAATGGTGCAATTCATGAACAGAAAGTTGAGGTTTTCTCCCAAGGTGGAGATGGTGTGCTCCTTTACCAGGGTTGCTTATGTGTTCCTAATGTAGGTTAGTTAAGGCATCAGATCCTTACATAAGCTCATAATTCAAGGTATTCCATTCATCCAGATACCACTAAGATGTAGTGTGATCTATGGGAAGTATTTTGGTGGAACGACATGAAAAGAGATATAGAAAACTTTGTGGCTAAGTGTCTTAACTGTCAACAGGTTAAGGTAGAACATCAGAAACCAGTAGGTATGACTCAAGAGCTTAACATTTCTTAATGAAAGTGGGAAATGATAATGGACTTCATTATGGGTTTACCTTGTACTCGCAGACAACATGACTCCATTTGGGTTATAGTGGATAGAGTCACGAAGTCCGCTCACTTCTTGGCTGTCAAGACTACAGATTCAGTGGAGGGCTACGCCAAACTCTACATCAATGAGATAGTTAGGTTGCATGGGGTTCCCTTGTCCATCATCTAAGATAGAGGTCCTCAATTTACCTCTCATTTCTGGAAATCGTTTTAGAAAGGTCTTAGTACATAGGTAAATCTTAGTACAACATTTCATCCACAGATGGATGGTTAAGTAGAGCATACCATTTACACCTTAGAGGACATGTTGAGAGCTTGCGTGATCGATTTCAAGGGTAGTTGGGATGATCACCTACCTCTCATAGAGTTCACCTATAATAATAACTTTCATTTCAGTATTCAGATAGACCCGTATGAGGCACTATATGGGCGTAGATGCAGGTCTCCAATTGGTTGGTTTAAAGTAGGTAACTCAACCTTGATTGGGCTAGATTCAGTTCATGAGGATATGGAGAAAGTTCAACTCATTAGAGAAAGACTAAAAACAGCTTAGAGTCGTCAGAAGTCCTATGCAGATGTAGGGAGAAGGGACATAGAGTTTGAAATCGATGATTGGGTTTTCCTGAAGGTGTTACTTATGAATGGGGTGATGACATTTGGAAAGAAAAAGAAGCTCAGTACCAAATATGTAGGTCCTTATAAAATCCTAAAAAGGGTTGCTAATTTGGCTTATGAGGTAGAGTTACCAGCAAAACTAGCAGCGGTTCATCCAGTCTTTCACATTTCCTTGTTGAAAAAGTGTGTGGGCGATCCGACATCGATAGTACCATTAGAGAGTGTGGCTGTGAAGGATAGTCTCACTTATGAAGAGTTGCCAATTGAAATTTTTGACCGTCATGTTCGTAGGTTGAGAAATAAGGAAGTCGCTTCAGTAAAGGTTTTGTGGAGGAGTCATTCCGCAGAGGGAGCTACTTGGGAAGCAGAAGCATCCATGATGGCCAAGTGTCCTCACCCTTTCCTTCCAATTCCGTTTCAACTTGAGGTAATAGTTCCTCTCTAGTATCTCAATTTACTCTTGTGTAATTCAGTCTCAATATCTTGTTCTTTGAGTTATTCTTGCATTTCAGCATAATTACATGTTCTTAGAACTCAGTTCAGTTAGATATCGACTTCTTACACTTAGTGGTAGGGATCGCAACTCCTTCCCTCCATACTCAGATTCTTTAGACTTCATTCAAGGATGAATGTTCCCAAGGGGGAGATATTCTAATACCTCTAATCTGAGAAGATTGATAAATGCAAATTTCTAGGATCTGGTGTCAGAATCGACAGAAGCCACCGATGAACCATGTCTCAGACCACGGACCGTAGGTGGGGTGCTGTCGTTAAGTCCCAAACTTAAGGAAATTTCAGGATAAAAAGATGAGACCTTCCTTGTAGTGATCTCAAGTCATTTATGATATCCTGGGACTGATAGTTTAGTCACCGGGGCGTCGTACGAATTTTATGCAAGTTTCCATATTTTGAAGCTTTTGGATTTTATACAGTTGATTTTGATCAAAACTCTGGAAAGACGACCTCAAAATACAAATATGACAATTTCAAGTGCTCCAGAATGTCGATCTTGGTCTAGAACAATACTTCGTGGGGGTCCTGAGGCTTTAGGTCTCATATCGAGCCCCCTCATGGAATTTGCCTGAAAAAGAAGCTTGGGTGTGGGACTCACTTTTCATCAAGAGGACCTCAAATGGAATTTTCAATAGTTTCATTGAGTCTGAAATGTCAAATTCAATAGAGTAACATATTTGTTTTGTGGGCACTACGTTCCAAATTAATCATGGGCACCTCGTCGGAGATTTCCAACTTTTAGCAAATCAGTTGCTTTAAATAAGCTGGTGCAACTTAGTTTTCCCTTTGTGTTTGAACCCTGAGGGCTGCATTCATGCAACTCTTTCTCCCTATCCTATGCAGTCGCGAGGCATCGACTGCGTTTATGAGGGCTTATCACCCTGACCTCCGCGTTCAAGAGTTGTCCTTAGTGTTTTTGAGGGTGTAGTTGATCGACCTATTGCAATCATAGGGCTCCCCTCCCTGTTCGCAATGCCTTGTTCTTAGGTGGGCCACGATTGCGGGCAATGGCTTCCATGATAACGATAAGCAATTTTGACTTGATTTTTAAGTAAGACCAATCATGCATTAACTAACCCCATTTCAATCTTTTTATGAATTCTCAAGCTCCAGACCTCCATTTGATATAATTCCAAGTGTTAGGTCATTTTTTTTTATCATTGTTCTTCATTTGAGAGCTTGGGGATCATCATTTTGATGTTATTCTCGTTATGAAGGGGCTGCCATGTCCTCTTTAAATAGTGGAATTTATGCATGTTGTTGTTTGAGTTGTGGGGGAATTGAATTCTGCACCGTTTTGAGGCACAAGATGTGTATATCGATTAGGAAATTTTGAAGAACTAAATATCAAGATTTTTAGTGCAGGTCCCATTTCCCATTTTGACTTAATTTTCGGTCCATCCCTAGTTATTGTGATTTTGGTGTCTAATCTTCCATTGTGATGTTGTGATCAATAATTGGTTATCATGGTGATAATCTGAGGTGTCTTAGATGTGTGTAACCCTTTTGAGGTTGATTTAGAGCGTTGTTGATTGGATTAGAAGAAGTATACGATCTACTTTCATGGTTGAACTTTATTAGATGAAGTTTAGTATGATTTTTATGTGATTTAGGTTAGTATTTTTTAAGTATTAGGATTGTTGCCTTTTATTGGGATCAAATTTTTGCCACTTATTGTGTGCTTTTAATCCAGTTAACCTCTAAAACTGCTTCTTTGGAATCAAATCTCTTTTAGATTATTAACATGAGGTATTTTATGGACGTGGACTACATATCAACACATTCTACTGGAGTTTCAGCACTTGGTCAGGCTAGAGAGCCTTAATCAGGCTCAAGCCTTGGGTTTGGAGATGTTCTACAGTAGACAGAGAGATTCGGTGCAGCCTAGGCTTCGACAAGGTCATTAACTACTTAGGCTACTCAAGGTTTGGTGCTAGGAGGCCTTAGTCTCTTCGAGGATACACCACATGCGGTTATGGTTCTTGTTTAACGGGTGTTTCTCAAGATAGAGTTAAGTTGATTGGTCTCTAACAGGGTTCATCATCCATTTCCGAGTATGTATTGAGATTTCTTGAGCGAGCTGGGCATAATCACACATTATTCCCTATGGATCGAGATTTGAGTCGGGATTTTCTTTTGGGGTTGTCTTTGCCACTCTGGTTGGCATCAGGGCACTTGATAGTAGTTGGGTCTACCTTTCCCAGGTCGCTAGTCATGTGAGGTCCGTGGAGAAGGCGTAGCTTGCAAATTTTAGGGATATTGGCAAGAGGCCATGCCATCAGTACAACAGTGACCACATTCCACTTCATGGTGGGTATCAGTTCAGTAAGGGTCATCTTCCATCTCAAATTATCGGCCTATGGAGGTAGCATCATATCTTCCAAGGGGTTATGATTTAGGTTGAGAAGCCCATGACATGCAGAGTTCAAGTCAGACTTCTCACTGTGAGTATTTCAGGACTTCATGTGTTTGGGCTTATCTTACTCCAAATGGGTCTTCATAGCAGGTTGCTCTTGTGGAGGTTACTATGAGTGTGGTACAGTAGGCTACTTTGTTAGAGATTATTGTAAGGCTTCATTTTAGTTTATTAAGGGTTGTCTTGAGTCAGGTAGAGGTAGGTAGGGAAACTCATTATGTTCTTCATGTCGGGCTTTAGTACTTGAAGGTTGCTATTATTGTGGATGGTTTGACCACTGGTCTAGGGAGTGCCCTAGGCGGGAGTTGATCGTCTAGACATTCTTAACTTCTTTTATTCTCCAGACAAGAGTCATTGGATCTTGTTGTATCTATGGAGAGCTTGTCCCCGGTGTGGGAGTATGATTCGTTATGTTTAGTTGGGTCAATCTCTTTGGTTGATTATACACTCAGTCATAGGTTATGCCCTAAGTGATGCTGATGGTGTTTTAACTTTTTATGTTGAGGTGGGGCATAATAAGTTCTATGCTCCACAAGTCAGCCAGAGGTTACGGCTCTATGTATCCCTTATTTTGATATGATTTCATTATTTTGTGTGGTTTTTGGGATTTCATACCCTTTCATGCCTATTTGACTAGTTATCCATCTTTGGATTGTTGTGACAACCTTAATTATGGATGTGTATGTGTTTTATCTCCTGTAGTAGATTTCTTTTAGGAGTGGATTGACTAGGTTGTGTTTCTCAGATTGAGAGTAGTGGCTTAGAAACTCCTTGTGCCTTTACCTTGGTGGCTTTGTTGTTATAGTGGTGTTAGGGTTTTTGGTTTCCTCTTTCGCCACCCAGGTTATCTATTTTTGATGTGATGCCAATCCTTGTTAGATAGGTGGATAGACCAACTTTACACTATTTGGAATTGTTTTTGCTATTGGACCTAGTAGGCTAGGGAGGTTACCTTAGTTACATGCTGTTCTTTTGGAGTAGTAGTTGGGAGATTGTTGGTGGCAGAGTTGTGTGAAGGTTAGTATGGTCTTTTATGGTGTTGTGGTAGTCCTAGTTGGCCGCTTTCTTCTTTTGCCTTAGTCTTATTCTCACCTCCGCATTTGTGTTTTGCTCATTCGGTCTCTTTGGATAAGTTTCTTTCTGGTGGTCTTGGTGTTTTGTTATGGTTAGCCAGGATTCGATGGTGTGATCCTTTGTTGCACCTTGTTATCATTGTACTTGATTTTTCTACAATTGTGTTGGTAGCTCTCAAGGATTTGTTTCTAATTTAGAGTCGGTGTAGTGGTGTTCCTTGGTGGCTAAGACATTAACTTCTGTTTGTGAATGGAAATTTGTTTAGAAGGTTCATCTATTGGTTGGGGTCAATGTAATAAGGAATCTATGATTGTGTGTTTGTTCAACATGCAAGGTCTACTTTTGGCATATTGGGTAGCTTGTGGTGTTTGTTGATGAGAGTTGGTGCCTTGATGAATTATTGGTTGGTTGGCTATGTATGTATGCCACCTGCTAACTTAGTTTTCTTTGGATTAAGGTAGTTGGCTCATATTTACGATGACTGAGTAGTTTGTGAGCACATGGTATCATTTTTTTGGAAATTCCTTTATAGAAGTAGGTCACTGGAGCGGGGATCAGTGCAACCTTGTTGTTCACCAGATGGTTGTACTTTGGAGTAGAATGTTTCATTTTAAAAGGTTGTGTTTCATCTTGAGTTGTTTGTTTTAGGAGTTGAGATTGTTTTTTGGGCTTTGCTTTGGGTTGAATTCCTTGTTTTGGTAGTTTTTGTTCTAGATGTTCAGGTGTAGCATGTCATTTGTTCGATGTTTGCATTTTATGGGTTGGTAGGCACGATTTAGATGGTGTTGGAGATGTTCATGATAACTAAGGACAAACATAATGCTCCTATGACTAGAATATGTTGGGTTTAGAGAATAATGTAGGTATTTTGATTGGTGAGTTGGGTTGCATCTGCCAGGGTATTGTGATTTCTCAATTCGGCGGTTTCGGTGTGGTATTGGTTTCGTCATATAAATGTGGTACTTTCGGTCATGTTTCGTCCATTTGGGCAAAATTAGAGCCCGGAAAGGAATTGGAGAAGCTTTTGGAGTGTTGAAGTGGACTTAAGGATTTCCCTCCTAGATTGAGTTATGCGTTGGAATTGTTAACTCTAAGAGGGTTTTTGAGGGTTTGACGGAGCATGCAGGCTTTGTACCCTCGTCGTTTACTGCCTTCAGGCTATAACTATCCTTCTACTTTCACGGATATTGACACAAATACTTTGTTTGAAATTTTCAAAGGCAAAAGGCATAAATTGCCCCCTAAACTTGTACCCTAAAGTCATTTACACACTTTAACTAATGGGGCGACCTATTACACACCTTAAGTACATAAAGTATATTTATTTATCCTTTCTGTCACCCAACCCAGGACATTATGCCTAGAGTGAGAGCCACTCGCCTCCTAGTGAAGCCATGTAATAAAAGACCCCAATCCGATTCATTTGACCCAAACTAGTTTCTTTTCACCCAAACCCGATTCTTTTCACCCAAATCCATTTTATTTTACCCTAGTCCATTTATTTCAGCCACCCATTTCCTTTATCTGAGAACACCAAAACCTAATAAAAAAATTCGTCTGTAAATCCTAATTTTAGCTAAAGATTTCTTCGATTTTGTAGTGTTTTTGAAGCATCCTTGTAGTTTTAACCATCTAATCAAGTTTTCACTGTCATATTTGAAGAACATTGGTTTGTTGTCGATTAAGGCGTTCATAGTTTGGTGGAAGCAAATCGGTGGTTACTAGGTTTGGTGGGTACTCCGGCAAGTTTTACGGTGCCGGTGGGAGCAACAATGGAAGATCTACCATGAATAACAACTCACAAAGGCCTTATTCTTCACTGCTATCGGGTATTTTGCCTGACCTGGTTACACAAATCGTTCATCAAGGGAGACCCAATTTGATGGGGAAGCGATCTCTTGCGGAGTTTCAACAACAACAACAATTGCAGTTTCTACAACTTCAACAGCAGCAGCAGTAGAAACAACAACAGTAGCAGATGATGCTACTTCCACAACAACAACAACAGCAGTAGCAAGGACTTGGGTTTTGTCTCCGTAACGTAAAACCCAGAAGTTATCAGCAGTCTTCTCCAATGTCTTCTCTTTCCCATATAGATTTTTCTGTTGCCGCTGCTGCTTCTTCAATTTCATTTGAATTTTCTTTGAATTCAAATGTCTCTACGATGATGAACACATGCCACGCTCTACCTGTTCTGTAGCAATTCCGGTCACAGCCTGCTAATATTGGTGGGTTTTTATCTCCAGGTATTCAGAATTATTCTATAGGGGTTTCTTCTCTAAATCAGATTCAAAACACAGTTACCCTATATTTTACTAAAGTATATTTATTTCCCCCTTCCGTCACCCAACCCAGGGTGCGTTTCGCTCCACATAGTTGAGCGCGTCAACATGCTAATAAAGTCATTTTTATTTATTTTTTTAATTAAAAAACCTCAACCCAACAGTTATATTCCCATTCTCTTCATATAACCCACCCACCCGACCCTAATGAACAAGAACCCTAAATTTTCACCCAAAAATCTGAATCAAGAACCCTAAATTCAAACATAGTTCAAAATTCCTTCTTTTGAATCAAAGGTAACTCTTTTTCATTAATATTCATTCATCTCTATCCCTCCATCAAAATATAGGGTAAATTTGCGTTGAAGTATAAAAGAGAGGTATAGTTGAACTAAAAGTATAAGATTTATTTGGGCCAAAAGTATAACAAATGTATATTTAAACCATTTCTAATAATACACAAATATATTTAACCCTTTCCATTTATTATAAGCATCACTTTTCTAATAAAAAAGAGGAATTCATTCTAAATTCGTTATAATGGCTATGAGCGAATTTTGAAACACACAAAGGAGTTTTTATCCACTTAATTGTCAAACAAATATCAATTAGCACATATTTCTTTTTCCATTGTTTGTGGAGTGATTAATCTAGCAAGCATTTTCACCAAAAAGTTTAAATAGCAAGTCGCTGATTTATATTACGTTAAGACATCGATGCTAGTTCGATATGGATGTACATAGTGCATTGCAGAATAATGGTATCCGCTGATACATATTCCTAATAATACAAGACATGTTTGGGAAAACAATCTTTGTTTGATGCTAGTCCAATAAATAGAGTACTGCTATCCACATAATACAACAGGTAAATTGTCTGTCTTAAGGGGATTTTGTTTGAACGTAAGATACCCCATGCTCTTCGTGCCTGTCATTAGCATAAACCAAAAGGTGTACTCACTAAGAGAAAACTATAGTTAAAGTAGAATTCACGGTGCTACTTTTAATGGAAACAAAACTCTTGCTTGCCAAGTGTAGTATTGTATTCAAGCCCAAGAGAGAGAGATGTAAAACTTACTCGGACTTTGAGTTAATCTAGACAAGATGAAACTCAACTAAATCAACCTAGAAATGTAAAAAAGTTAGAAAAAAATATTTGCTATACTCAATATAATTCTAATAGGATTGCTTATAACTTGAGGACCTAAAGCTTTTCTTATGGAATCAGCCCTTCCCCTTGGACAATCCACATTTTTTTTTTGGCAATCCAAAAGATGCTGGATGTGACACAAAACAATCCAGTGCACTATTTTGTAAAATATAAGAAGAGACATTGTGCTTCTTCCACCTAAAAATAAAGCGAGTTATCTGCCAATTTTAATATATGTAGTAGTATTGATAAGAATTTCTTACACAGCAAACAATGGAGTCAAAACTTTTACTAAAGAGCATTACAATATAAAAAAGTAGACACATAAAGAAAATAATTAAGAGAATCAACATATAATATATACATAAAACTAGTATTCTGAATTTGCTAAACAATAGTAGTATAATTTTTCGATGAAAAAAATGTCATTTAACACCTCTTAGCATAAGATGGCTCTTTTAGTAAAGGGGTTGTAGCAGGATCCTTTAACACGTATATAGTAGATAACATGCCTTGTCCTTTCTATGGTTTCTCTTATTGGCATTGCCTTTATTTTCTTTACAGTTGGATATACCTCTTGCAATAGTTTTTTTTTACTTCGTATTAGAGTCAAACTCATCCCATTCTTGGTTTCTCCCATGTTGGTCTCCCATATTATGTTGTTCACTGTCCAACTATCAAGATTGGGCATTGTTTATGGAGGGAGAGAGGGTTTTGTTAGAGGCTCACATTAGCTAGCAGAATGAGTTGTCTCGTTTATGTAGTTCCGTACAGTTCTCACCTCATAAGGTAACTTTTGAGGCTGAGTTAGATGTTAACAAGTAAGCAACTCCTCATATTTTGATTTTATATTTGCATTTGCAGGATTTTCGCGATGGAGACTTAGATCTATATAGAATAGTAGCTGAGAAATTTTCCAACACATTCAGCCAAGACAGAACAAGTAACTTGATTATCAGGAAATACACTTTAGTAGTTAATTTGCTCTTTTAGTACAATTGATAGCTTTCCCATGGACACATTTGGTAAAAATTGGGAAGAGATTAGACTTAACTATACAACTAAAAGTAAGATATATAGACTCATCAGTTAAAAACTTTTTGTTTTATATAATCATGATTAGAATTTACTTCTACTTTGCTTGAAAGGACTGAAATACCACAAAATTCAAGTATGGTAGTTTAATTTTCTAAATCATTTAACTACTCTAGAATATTTGATAAAAAAAATTAATCGCAAAATCAAAACTATATTAACAGACAACAATAGCTACTTAAAATAATGACATAATACATTTATGTGTCCTTTAACTTGACCTCATTTCACATTTATGTCCTATAACTTTGGGTGTGCACAAGTAAGAACTTAAATTTATATAAAGTAGACACATGAGTCCTATGTGACATAATACACAGAAAACACCACATAAGATGCAAATTGCCATGCATGTAGGATGTCACATAGGTCGTGTGTGTCTATTTCTTCAATTTTATACAAGTTTAAGTGTTTACTTGTGCACACTCAAAGTTCTAGGACATAAATGTAAAATCAGGCCAAGTTAAAGGGCATATTTATGTATTATACCTAAAATAAATCAATCAACCTGGACTATATCTAACTGGCAAGCTCAAATACTTCACTAAATCAACTTGATTTCATAATATGCAGATTTCATTGATTATACTTTGCTCCATACAAGGTCCCCTTTTGAGCTCATACCCTTATATCTCACTACTTCATTCAAAGTAGAGACGGAAGAAACAACCATCCATATCATTGCATAACAACTAATTACTATTATTTTATTCCTACACATACAAATAAACATGTGCTTAATGGTTTGAGCTCCTCACTCCGCAGTGGCAAGAAAAGTCAGGCTATACATACGGATACTATTTCCATAGAAGAAGGGGTCATTATCTGAGTGCTAATTAACAATTTTTATCGATATCCACATTACAAAGAGTCATTATAAGAAAAGAGAATCAAACAATCATTATAAATCAAATAGAAACAGTAAGCTATTAGCAATGGAAGCAACAACAAGCTATCAGTAAATAGAATGGAAGGCACTTCCCGAAGTTGAAAGGGCTAAAATTTTGAAGGAATGGAAGCTCTTTTACTCTTTCACTCTATGTGAGATTTATGCACTTGGAAAATATTAACAAGTTGGCAATGGGATTTCGTTATGTGCTAAATATAGCTCTCTGCCTTTACAACAAATAAGTCAATGACCAAAATATTCGTAGCAAAAAATAAAATAGCACTAGTCACAAGATATTTCATCGTTAAATCCATCCCTACTATGTTAGTAATTTTGTCGAAATCGTATGCTAATATTGTAGGAAAAATAAGGGTGCCAACTTTTAGCACGGAATGTTAGCAACAAATTTAAGTTGTTGTCCCTAATCCATCCCTATTTTAGCAACCAAATAATGTTTCCCTAACTAATCCGTAGTTATTTAGCGAGGGAATGTGTGAAGTTGAAGATTCTGCCATTTAATGCCAACTGTCAGTATAGACTGTTAGATTAGCAGTTAGTTAAAACTGTCAATAGTTTGTTATAAGTGAATGAAGTAATTGATACAAGTGGTTAGTGATTAGAATATGTATATATGTACTAGTTTATGGAATGTAAATGATATGAGAGAAGGAAATAATTCCTTTCTTTTAATCCATTTCTCTCTCAATTCTCCATAGCCACAACTTCCATTGAAGAAGATTGTGAGCTTTCTTAATATGGTATCAGAGGTACGAATGTTTTATCTTTCTCTCGTATTCATCATCTACATCGTGATTACTTTCAATGGTGGAACGAATAGATCATATTCATCCTCTGCACGTGCACCCATCATATACTCTTGGTTCTTTTATTATCTCTATTCATATGAAAGGATTGGAGAATTATGGGATGTGGCGGAGATCGATGACGATCGCACTACAAGCAAAGAGAAAATTAGGTTTTGTCACAAGTGCTTGTAGGAAGGAATCAGTCCGTCATGAGCATCATGAACACTGGGAGACCAGCAATGCACTGGTCCTTTCTATGATTATGAATACTGTCGCACCATCGCTTCTTAGTGGCATTGCTTATGCTTTGAATGCTTTCTCAGTTTTTGAGGACTTGAAAGAATGATTTGATGGGGTTAATCGCATGTGGATTTCTCAATTTCATAGGGAGATCAACAGAATTATACTGGGAACAAACTTTGCAGCAGAGTATTTCACAAGATTGAAGGAATTATTTTCTGAGTTTGATGCAATGGTTCCATCTCCTGATTGTGGCCGCATTAGAGGAAAATAGAACATAGGATATCTTTAACAACAACGTCTATTACAGTTCGTAGGAGGCTTGAGTACGACTCCTATGATAAAGCCAGA